>CM077078.1:243863751-244161251 GCA_039513925.1 Platanthera zijinensis | reverse complement strand
TAAGAGTGCCCATACAAACTTATAAGTTAAGGATCGGCTTAACAGTAAAGTAACTCATCGTATAGGAGTGCCCATACAAACTTATACGATGAGGATCTTGTGTATGCAATGAATGACATGATATGAATGTTATGCTATGACCGAATCATGCGCACGCACATGCAAGTTGTTATGTCGACACAGACTTGAAGTTCCCACTTTTCGAGCAGGTAGCTAACCTCTCAGGCATCGTCCGTCGTGGCCAGACGGCGACAGTGGAGCGGGCGTCTCCACTACTAGGTGGTATCACACTACCTATCCTATGCCCCCGTACGCCTCAACGCTAAGAACACAACAGCGGAGCTCACATGCGTACTACGGCTCAGAAGGGGTCTTGGGTAAATGAGCACCAAGAACACAGCCCAACCTGGCCTTTGATTTCGAACCGGATGGAACCTCGGAAACGCACGAGGTGCAAGCCCAACCGTTCTCATGGCGCGGAGGAGATCTCGGTTTATGGACACCAAGTATCTAACCCTACCGCCCAAGGTCTACCCATTGGCTCCCATCGGTGTGACGACTGGCGAACCCGTAGACCTGCCACAGTCATTATCTCAAAATCGCGACACGATGAATCGTCGCACATTACATGGCCCCCAAACAACTCACTCGATGCTACCCGTAGGGAGACTTCAACTCTAAGCATCGGTTGTTAATAAACCCCTTGGGCTCGGATTACGGTTACAAAATACTCCTCACATAGTGTTCATCATGTTCACGCCCACCTATTCAGTAAATTCACCTCAACACTACGCACAATAGATATGTTCAACACCAAATTGTATAAATATATCCTATACCAATCTCAACTCCTAATATCTAGCCTTCCCATCCAATCCATTTCTCTACCAATACATGGTTATACCTTATTACACAACCAAATGAGTAACCATGCTAAATTATAGTAACAACAACATTATAGATATATGGGAGCAAGATATCAAATGAGCAAATCACAATCATTGCAAGAGTGCTAACATTATAAATTAACAAGTGCATTAACATAGGATCGCCCAATACTAAAACTGGGATTCCCGGAGCTACAGGAATCCGATCACAATGCACAACCCCTCGTTGGAAAGGTATTCGCGAGGGCTACGACTTTCGTGTTGAGTCAATTGCCCAGATCTGGTCGCAACATACCAGAAATTCAACTCGAATACGTACAGGAAACAGTTTTTTGTACAGGAATTTTCCCGAACGCAGCGGACTCGAACCAGCTTTCCCGTGGCTACAGGTATCGCATGGAAATGAGCAACCACTCGTTGGAAAGGTAATTTCAAGGGCTACGACGTTCGTGTTGAGTCGATCACCCAGATCTGGCCAGAACACCTCCGAAATTGGCCACGAAGGTCGCTGCGTGCAGAAATCAGATTTCTGCACGCATCTTAAGGCGAGATGAACGACATCCGTTCATCTTCTTCCTTGCGACGACCTCGCATAAACTTCTCCAGAAATCACACCCAACCTTATTTCTCCTTTCAAAGCCAAACCCTCAACGAAAACCCCTCTCATCTCCACTTTGAATGATGAGAAGGTTGAGGGAGACTAAGCCTAGAAAACCTAGGCATGGCTTATCCTAAGAACTCTCCTCCTCACCATCAAGACTCTATGGAGTCGATGTCTCTCCTAAAATAGCTATAGATCTAGCACCAAGGGAGAGGGGAGGAAGCTCACCTCAAGTCCAGCGGTACCACCATGGCCGACCATGAGCCTCGCACTCCTTCGCGGCGGCATTGTTTTTCCCTTGACGGTGGCGGCGTTTTGATTCCTCCAAGGATGGCTCCGGCAAGCTCTTCCTCCTCCTCCAGCCAAGAACTCTCTCAGAAATTTCGGGGCAGAAGAAAGGGGAATGAATGCTAGGGTTTCACAACTTTTTCCTTTTTATACATCGCAGACACGGGTAGGCACACGGCCGTGTTCCTACCCGTGTGCAGGTGACACGGCCGTGTTGCCTGCCATGTTCAAGGCCGTGTTCATCCCAGAACAACTTTCTGCCGGGTCGGAGTTGCGGCACACGGGTAGAGACACGGCCGTGTCTCGACCCGTGTCCTCGGCACACGGGTAGGGACACGCCCGTGTCCCAATACCCGTGTACCTCTCTGACTAGAAGCCTAATTTTATGAGGCACACGGGTATGGACACGGCCGTGTCCATACCCGTGTCAGCCAGAAATGCCATTTTGCCTTGTTTTCCTCATTTCCCGTACGTTCGCACCTGTTCCCCCACACCCCCATTGGACTCACCACAGCCCCCTAGACTCAAATACGCAATCAAGGGGCCTAGCGCGAATTGGGACGTTACAAATCCTATAAACAAAATAAAAGATTTCGTCCCCGAAATCAGGGTAAGGCTATGGGAGTGAAACACAGAAAAAGGGAACTATGCTTTCAAATAAAATTCTTACCTGGAGTAAACAACTCCGGGTAGCGCCCTTGCATTAAGTCCTTTGGCTCCCATGTGAACTCCTCCTTCCCATGATTAGACCATAACACTTTCACCAAGGGAACACTTTTGCGGCGCAAGGTTCTTGTCTCGTTATCAACGATCCGCACCGGCTCCAGTCGCACAGACCTATCAGACGCCACGGCACCATCTGCCGTGGGGATATATTGTTCAGGCCGCAACAAAGCCTTCCGAAGCGACGATACATGGAACACGTCGTGAAGGTTCTCCAGCTCCGGTGGTAACTCCAATCGATAGGCCAGAGGGCCAATCCTTTCCACTACGACATAGGGCCCGACATACCTTGGGCTGAGCTTCTTGACTCCACGTACCCGCGACACTCCGTGCATCGGTCGAATCTTCAGGAACACCTTATCACCCACTTGAAACTCCACCATACGGTGCCTTGCGTTGTAATATTTCGCCTGTCGGCTTTGAGCCTCTAGCATTCGATCCCGGATCAACCTAACCACCGCGTCCGTGTCATCAATATACTCATTTCCCAATGTCTTCGGATCTTCGTCTTGCACCCAGGACAAGGGTGTTCTACACCTCCTTCCATACAAAGCTTCATGAGGTGCCATTCCAATACTGGCTTGATGACTGTTATTATAAGAGAACTCCACGAGAGGTAGGAGTCTCTCCCATGGTTCTCCTTTATCTAGCACACACAACCGCAGAAGGTCCTCCAATGTTCGGATGGTTCGTTCAGATTGCCCGTCCGTTTGAGGGTGAAAGGCTGTGCTAAAGGTGAGGCGCGAGCCCAAATAAGCCTGTACAGCCCTCCATTCTCTTGAAGTAAACCGACCATCCCGATCGGAGACGATCGTCTTCGTCACACCATGGTACCGCACAAATTGCTCCACAAAGAGACGCACTAGGACGCCCACCTGCGCCTCCTTCTTCATTGGGATAAATCGGGCTACTTTGGTCAACCGGTCAACTATCACCCACACAGAATCATTCCCCGAGCGCGAGCGAGGTAACCCGTGGACGAAGTCCATGGAGATGTCCTCAAATTTCCATTCGGGGATGGGCAACGACTGTAGCATTCCACCGGGGCTTCTGCACTCTGCCTTCACCATTTGGCAGGCCACACAATGAGTAACAAAGTACTTGACATCCCTCTTCATGCCCGGCCAACACATTGTCTTTCTCAAATCGGCGTACATCTTCGCGATCCCCGGTGCACCGAGTACTTGGAGCAATGGGCCTCCTTTAGAATATCCTCCCGAATGTTGTCACCTTCGGGGATGTAAAGCCGGCCACGAAAATGGACGAGGCCGTCTTTTAGGGAGTATTCTTCCGTAATCCCATCCTCCATTGACTTGAAAGCCGGGTTAAAGCCGCATCCTTCTTTTGTTCCGTCCGGATCCGGTCTCGTATGTTGCAAACTATACTCATCGCGGCCAAATATTCCGTATACTCTTCCGATTGATTCTTAAAGACCAAAGTGACTTCCATCTCTTGCAGTGTCTGGATTAACTCCATCCTCATCAAGTGGGATTCCGTGCTCGTTCCCGGTGCCTTTCGGCTCAAGGCATCAGCTACGGAATTAACCTTCCCGGGGTGGTAGTTCAAGGTGAATTCATAGTCGCACAAGAACTCCAACCACCGCCGCTGTCTCAAGTTTAACTCCTTTTGGGTGTGAACGTACTTCAGATTTTTGTGATCCGAGTAGATCTCGCAGTGGACGCCATATAAATAATGCCTCCAAATCTTCAAGGCGAACACCACCGCTCCCAACTCTATATCATGCACCGGGTAGCTGGCTTCATGCTTCTTCAACTGTCTTGAAGCATAAGCGATCACATGCCCATTCTGCATCAACACAGCTCCCATACCTTGATACGACGCATCCGTGTAAACTTGAAAGCCCTCCTTCCCAGATGGAAGAGCTAGGATGGGTGCAGTCGTCAATCTGTCCTTCAGCTCTTGGAATGCAGCTTCGCACTGGGGTGTCCATTCAAACGGCACACCCTTCTTGGTCAGCGTAGTAAGGGGAAGGGCGATCTTCAAGAAGCCTTTCACGAACTTGCGATAGTACCCGGCAAGTCCAAGAAAGCTCCGTATGTCGGCCGCTGACTTCAATGGCGACCACTCCTTCACGGCCCGCACCTTGGCCGGATCTACTGCTAGCCCCGCCCCACTAATCACATGGCCCAAGAACGCGACCTCTCAAAGCCAAAACTCGCATTTGCTGAACTTGGCAAACAAAGTGTGCTCCTTTAGCTTCCTCAGCACTAAAGTTAGATGTTCGGCGTGTTCTGCTTCAGTCTTGGAGTAGACTAGGATATCATCAATGAACACGATGACAAAGATGTCCAAATAAGGGCTGAACACCTTGTTCATCAAGCTCATAAAGGCGGAAGGGGCGTTTGTGAGCCCAAACGGCATCATGGTGAATTCATACAAACCATATCTCGAACTGAACGCCATCTTCTGAATGTCATCTTCTTGTATCCTCAGCTGATAATATCCCGAACGCAGATCTAACTTGGAGAACCAATACGATCCCACCAATTGATCAAATAACTCATCAATGCGCGGTAGGGGATAGGTGTTCCGCACCGTTAATCGGTTCAACTCTCGATAGTCAATACATAACCGCAGGGTGCCATCCTTTTTTTTGACGAACAAAACGGGCGCTCCCCAAGGCGACGAGCTTGGGCGAACGAACCCTGCTTCCACCAATTCCTGAAGCTGGACTCTAAACTCTGCAAGTTCCTTCGAAGCCATTCAGTATGGAGCTCGCGAGACGGGCTTGGCACCCGGAATTAGCTTGATTTGGAAGTCCACTTCCCTAGGCGGGGGTAGTCCCGGCAATTTCTCGGGAAATACCTCGGGAAATTCTCGCACCACCCGCACATCCTTGACCTCTAATGTCAATTTCTTCAACTCGAAGCAGATTACATAGACCTCGTCCCCTTCCATATGAGATTTCATAACTTGGATTGAAGATAATAATTTACGGGGTGCGAATTTAATACCTTGGAAGATGACTTCCGAGTCTCCATGCCTCAACATAACTTGCTTCTCCGCACAATTGATCCTGGCGTGGTGCCAGTCCAACCACTTCATGCCCAAGATGAGGTCGAACTCCGGGATTCTTAACACTGTAGCCGGAGTTTCAAAGAACTTTCCTCCAAGTCCTTCACGAAGTCCTCCGAAATGAACGAGTGAGACGCACCCGTGTCAAATAACGTATAGGCGGGTCTCCCGCTAACCACGACAGTGCCTAGGTTCCAAAAGGGTAATCACTATTCAGAATAGCGCGTATCATTTGTATCATAAATCTAACAAGTCATATAATATTGATAAATTTTGCACGTACCGGTGATGACTTCCTGCGGATTTCTCTCCTGAGTCATATCCAATGCGAATACATGCTCCCGTGCATGTCCTTGATTTCTCCCTGGTGGTCCTCTTCCTCGGCCACGCATGTGCCCTCGCCCCCGTGGAGCTACTGGAGGGGGAGCAATAGGAGCATCCCCGATCAATCGCGGGCAAACTCGTCGGACATGCCCCGGTTGATTGCACTCAAAACATATCACCTCACGTCGGCCCCCAGGTTGTTGGTAATATTGCTGCTGCGGTGGTGGAGGTAAAGCTAGGGGTTGTGGAATTGGGTACTCCACCCGATAGTTTCGGTTGACCCACCGACTGCCTCTGTGGTTTCCCCTTCCTCTGCCATGATCATTCCGCCTTCTATTACTAGGGCCGACTTCAATTACTCCTTCCGCGGGTCTCTTGCCACATCCCATGTGGTCCGCCTCCAGTCTCTTTGCCATGTCGATGATTTCTGCCAGGCTTCCATCGGCTATAAACAAAAGGGCCTGCCTCAGGGGGTCCCTCAACCCTTTGTAGAAGCGCTTCGCGTAGCCTCTATCGTCCAACTCATAGGAATCGGCAAACTTAGCGAGGTGTTGGAACTCCCTCTGGTACTCCGTTACCGAATTCGATCCCTGCTTCAGCTGCAGAAATTTTTCTTCAAGTCCATCCCGAGCAGAAGAAGGGATGAAGTGATCCAGAAAAGCCTCGGTGAACTCGTTCCAACTGATGTCCGTGTACAACCGCCCTTGGAAGATGGAGCCCATGAGGGACTTCCACCACCTTTTGGCGTGCAGCTCTAGCAGTGTCACTACCAATGTCACCGCCATGCTGTTCGGACATCTTATGCCAGCCATCAATTCCTGTACGGTATCAAGCCATTCCTCGGTGCGCACCGGCGATTCTGTCCCAAGATAGGCAGGAGGGGACAGGGCACGGAAGGTGCTCAACCAGTTGGAGCCTGGCGCTTGTTGTTGCACCGGAGCTTGCTGGGCTTTAAATGCATCCAATATGGCTGACAGCGTTTGTCCTAGCTCCGACTGCTGGAATTGTGAAGGAACGGAAGGGGTAGGAGTGCCCCCAACCGGCTCCACCTGCGCTGGGACCTATACGCAAGGTACAAACTAGGGTCAGGTTGGCTAAAACTAATGTCAAAGTTGGACAACTTAGTGTGAATTACATATGGGCACACCACTGCTTCCGCTAAATCGGTTTGTCCCAAACCGACTAATCGAACGGGAGTGGCCCATTGTTACCTGACTGCTGTAGGTGAAGATCGGCTAAGTCTGATACCATTTGTAAGACCCCCCTCCCGGAACACAACACACGGCACGAGGGGAGTCTTATGCCCGAAATAGCCGCCTTGCGGTAGCACTAACACACGGGTTAGCCTTTACCACAAGACGCCTATTCCGCCGGCTACAATCCATATCACAACAATTATGCCAACCCAACCATAACAGAAAAGTAAAAGCAAAAGCAGTTCAGTTCACAGCTAAGTTTAAGTCCAAAAGTAGCGGAAGATAACAAGCACAACAGGCTTGTACAAAAGAACAAGAGTCTAGAAATGTTTTGCCAAACGGCTACATGAAAACACTCACGACTGTCACTGACGGTGCCGATGGCACCACCACCTCAGGTCCTATCATCCGGGCCTGGCTGTCCTGCTGCATAGTCCGTCGCTGCTCTACCTGCGGGGTTTCCTCCTAAAAAGGAAGACGTAGCAACCGTTAGTCATAAGACTAAGTGGCTTCACATCCGCTCCCCCGACGACTCCTCGGCACCGGGCGGAGAAAGGAACAAGGTACAATATGTATATATATAAGCAAGTAAACAAGCAGGTGACTGTAAATATGGTGGAGTATAAACTACGCTACACAACTAGCAGTTCTACAAATATCAATAGTATATGACAACAGGTATAATTAATCAGAATAGTAACTTAACTTATAAGAGTGCCCATACAAACTTATAAGTTAAGGATCGGCTTAACAGTAAAGTAACTCATCGTATAGGAGTGCCCATACAAACTTATACGATGAGGATCTTGTGTATGCAATGAATGACATGATATGAATGTTATGCTATGACCGAATCATGCGCACGCACATGCAAGTTGCTATGTCGACACAGACTTGAAGTTCCCACTTTTCGAGCAGGTAGCTAACCTCTCAGGCATCGTCCGTCGTGGCTAGACGGCGACAGTGGAGCGGGCGTCTCCACTACTAGGTGGTATCACACTACCTATCCTAGGCCCCCGTACGCCTCAACGCTAAGAACACAACAGCGGAGCTCACATGCGTACTACGGCTCAGAAGGGGTCTTGGGTAAATGAGCACCAAGAACACAGCCCAACCTGGCCTTTGATTTCGAACCGTATGGAACCTCGGAAACGCACGAGGTGCAAGCCCAACCGTTCTCATGGCGCGGAGGAGATCTCGGTTTATGGACACCAAGTATCTAACCCTACCGCCCAAGGTCTACCCATTGGCTCCCATCGGTGTGACGACTGGCGAACCCGTAGACCTGCCACAGTCATTATCTCAAAATCGCGACACGATGTATCGTCGCACATTACATGGCCCCCAAACAACTCACTCGATGCTACCCGTAGGGAGACTTCAACTCTAAGCATCGGTTGTTAATAAACCCCTTGGGCTCGGATTACGGTTACAAAATACTCCTCACATAGTGTTCATCATGTTCACGCCCACCTATTCAGTAAATTCACCTCAACACTACGCACAATAGATATGTTCAACACCAAATTGTATAAATATATCCTATACCAATCTCAACTCCTAATATCTAGCCTTCCCATCCAATCCATTTCTCTACCAATACATGGTTATACCTTATTACACAACCAAATGAGTAACCATGCTAAATTATAGTAACAACAACATTATAGATATATGGGAGCAAGATATCAAATGAGCAAATCACAATCATTGCAAGAGTGCTAACATTATAAATTAACAAGTGCATTAACATAGGATAGCCCAATACTAAAACTGGGATTCCCGGAGCTACAGGAATCCGATCACAATGCACAACCCCTAGTTGGAAAGGTATTCGCGAGGGCTACGACTTTCGTGTTGAGTCGATCGCCCAGATCTGGTCGCAACATACCAGAAATTCAACTCGAATACGTACAGGAAACAGTTTCCTGTACAGGAATTTTCCCGAACGCAGCGGACTCGAACCAGCTTTCCTGTGGCTATAGGTATCGCATGGAAATGAGCAACCACTCGTTGGAAAGGTAATTTCAAGGGCTACGACTTTCGTGTTGAGTCAATCACCCAGATCTGGCCAGAACACCTCCGAAATTGGCCACGAAGGTCGCTGCGTGCAGAAATCAGATTTCTGCACGCATCTTAAGGCGAGATGAACGGCATCCGTTCATCTTCTTCCTTGCGACGACCTCGCATAAACTTCTCCAGAAATCACACCCAACCTTATTTCTCCTTTCAAAGCCAAACCCTCAACGAAAACCCCTCTCATCTCCACTTTGAATGATGAGAAGGTTGAGGGAGACTAAGCCTAGAAAACCTAGGCATGGCTTATCCTAAGAACTCTCCTCCTCACCATCAAGACTCTATGGAGTCGATGTCTCTCCTAAAATAGCTATAGATCTAGCACCAAGGGAGAGGGGAGGAAGCTCACCTCAAGTCCAGCGGTACCACCATGGCCGGCCATGAGCCTCGCACTCCTTCGCGGCGGCATTGTTTTTCCCTTGACGGTGGCGGCGTTTTGATTCCTCCAAGGATGGCTCCGGCAAGCTCTTCCTCCTCCTCCAGCCAAGAACTCTCTCAGAAATTTCGGGGCAGAAGAAAGGGGAATGAATGCTAGGGTTTCACAACTTTTTCCTTTTTATACATCGCAGACACGGGTAGGCACACGGCCGTGTTCCTACCCGTGTGCAGGTGACACGGCCGTGTTGCCTGCCGTGTTCAAGGCCGTGTTCATCCCAGAACAACTTTCTGCCGGGTCGGGGTTGCGGCACACGGGTAGAGACACGGCCGTGTCTCGACCCGTGTCCTCGGCACACGGGTAGGGACACGCCCGTGTCCCAATACCCGTGTACCTCTCTGACTGGAAGCCTAATTTTATGAGGCACACGGGTATGGACACGGCCGTGTCCATACCCGTGTCAGCCAGAAATGCCATTTTGCCTTGTTTTCCTCATTTCCCGTACGTTCGCACCTGTTCCCCCACACCCCCATTGGGCTCACCACAACCCCCTAGACTCAAATACGCAATCAAGGGGCCTAGCGCGAATTGGGACGTTACACCTTGGGTATATCCCCTGTTCTTTTTTCCTTAGTCGTTTGGCTCGCATGAGAGAAGTAAGTGTGTGATCGCCCCTTCCCCAAGTGTGAACTCTACAGAGACCGAGTTTACGGTTTCAACATTTTGGTATGGTGAACGTGGAAAGTGGTCAACATAGAAAATCTTCAACAGGCTCGATGATTGGGGGAGAAGGGCAAGGTTCGGATAGGGTCGACTCGCCACCCCCTCCCCCTCTCTCTATGGTGGGTATGTTCAAGGAGTTCAGAAAGGAGGTGCTTGGCCTCATTAGGTTCGCACTCGGCGCGCGTGCTGAGTGCTCGACACTAGCTGTCCCAGTCACCGCTGCCCCGGATATAGGAGAGGATGCCCTAGCTCGGCGAGCAGGGAAGGAGGTTATAGAGGAGGGGAGGGAGCGTGATCTCCCAGGGCGAGTGCTCTTCCCCGGCTCGGCGAGCGGAGGCCGGTTCGGCCAGATGGGGGTGCGAGAACCTCCGTCTCGCCCAATAGGGGGAGGCAGCCCCTTTAGCGAGTTGGCCTCTTCTGCTCCAGTTGCGGAGGGGTTTAGGGAGCTGGAGATGTCCTAATACACCCGGAAGGATGACCCAGTCTAACACATCCAATGGTTTTAGGATGTGGTTTTGTTAAGACAGATGTCAGATGCCTTCAAGTGCAGACTCTTTACCATCACCCTCAAGGAGAAGGCAAGGGAGTGGTTCCACCAATTACTGGCCAACTCTATCTACTGATTTGAGGGCCTGTACTAGGGGTTCATGTTGAGGTTCACAACTTCCAAGAAGAGGAATAAGGAGTCAGAGTCCCTATTCAACATCAAGAAGGGGGTGAACGAGATGCTGGGGAGTTATGTTGATCGATTCTAGGAGGAGGTCACCCAGGTCCAGGAGATGCCAAGGCACACCCTGATGACGGCCTTCACCTTGGGGCTTCAAAAAGGTTTCTTCAGGATGGAACTGAAGAGGGTGCCACCTCTCTCCTACGAGGAGATGATGGAGAGGGCGGTAAGGGAAGTCGACGGGGAGGCGTCAAACCCCGAGTTCACAAAGAAGTTGGCCAAGCGGGACATGAAGGAGGAGAAGGGGCAAGGAGGTGGTTGAGGTCAAGAGTCGAGGAGAGCTAAACCCCGGTAGTAGGAACAAAAGCAGCAGCCCAGGTGGGGCGTTAGGAGCCAAACAACCGGCTCGGCTGGAGGTAGTCGGAGTGGCAAGAACAAGGCCAGCGGAGAGGTTTCCATGGAGGTGACAACTGCCAGGGGGTCCAGGGTTAGTTCCACCCTCCAGGATGGAGGCAGGGCCAGTGTCCTCCTCTCCCCGATCAGCATCAGGCTATGGCAATAGCCATGCAGAGGCGGAGAGTGAAAGGAGGTGTTAGATCTGATTACTTTAGAGGGGGGGGGGGGGTGAATAGAGTATTAAAAACTTTGGTTCTTTTTAATGTTTACATCAGAGTAAAATAGTGATACCATATAATAGTTAAGAACAAGAAACTAGGCTAACTATTCCAACAATCACAAACACAGTAAAAAGCAAAACAAATAGAAAAGGAGCCACCAGATGACACAAGAAGTTTATAGTGGTTCCCCTAAACTTGGGTACATCCACTCTTCTACCACCCTTGGTAGGAATCCACTAGCAGGTTTTGATCAGGTGACTGCCACCACAAGATCTGATTCAGGTAGATTAGGAAACCCTTTAGGCTTTTGATCAGGTACCCAAAAACCAACTTCAAGTCTTTTGGAGGGAGACTTGTCAACCAGACTAACTTTTGAAGGGAGTTAAAACCATGTACAATGGGGTGGAAATAGTTTGATGAAAGTCTTCTCTTTTCTTAATACAACTTGAGAAGACTATGTGGATTCTTGTGTTGTCAAAGCTCCTTCTGAGAAGTTGAATGCTTCAGGGAGAATGAGCTTTGCTGAAAGGTGAGTAGGTCTTCAGCTTGATCTGCCAAGGTCCAGGAAATCCAATGACTGATGTTGAAAAAGATGTCTATAGATTTCTAGAACAGAAGTTGAAGAAGACTCTTGATTTTGATGTTTTATTCTTCTTCAGTCTTGAGTATTGGCAGAGTAAGAAAAGCATTGAGAGAGAATGAAAGAGTTGACTGCTTGATGAAAGTTCTCTGTCAGTGCTTCTAATTTCTTCTCTCTCTCTTTGTAACTCTGTGTCTCGAAAAAGAGAGAATCTCTTTTATTCTACTTCCAATTAAAAATTCTATTTGAATTTTTAATTCTTTTCATAAATGCTGACTGACCTGGAGAATTAAAAATGGCTAGAATAAAAGCGTTAAGGAGTTTCCCCAACTATCCTTGATAGAATAAGTAAATAATTATTCTGATGAATGACATATTTAATGCAGCCAATAACAGCTATATTCAGAAGAATATTTGCATTAAATACTCAGAATAATACTGCTAATAAATAGAGAAAATAAGGAATAGAAGAAGGAAAAACTCATTTTGGAACAAAACAGAAAACGTCGAACACTGAACGAAATTCGTCAACCTGAGATCCAAGATCGTCGACCCAATAATTCCAGTTCGTCGACCTAAGCTCTGCGAACTGCTAACTAAGAAATACTTTCCAATTCTGCACTCTGAGTTCGTCGAGCTGAGAATCTCTCTGAAGAAAACTAAATGTTGACCTGAGCTCGAATATCATCGAGCTCAGCATAGAGAATTAACTCTAAGTTCGTCGATCTGAGATCGACGATCGTCGAGTTGAGTTTGAAGAATTTCGAACTGATCACTATCTTCTGAAAACTGGTAAGTCTAAGTCTCTGAGGTCATTTGATGGCTGGTCCAAGATGGTACAGCTAAAAAGACTTAGCCTACAACACTAGGACTACTAGACATGACCCTAGCTATACAATGGGGTCAGACTCAGCCTAACTTAGTGAACCTAGCCCAAATACAAAAAGGGATCCAACAATCTCCCCCTATTAGGGTGAGGTCACTAATACAAAACAAAAACAAATAATCATAAAGCAGAAGGAAAATATATCTGATAGAACAAAATATTCAGCAGATATTTACAAGATTGTGCTTCATGACATAAACAAAAATTAGAGTTCAAAAGTCAATAAGAAAATCACAGAAAATAGACTCATTTTCTCTGCTTGGCTTTATCTATGTCTGATCCTTCAACATGTTATTTGAATTTGATTTCCCTGTTAAGATTGACAGCTTCTTTCTTTGACATGTACATATCAGATGCTCCAATCAGAGTTTGGGATGAAGTTCTGGGTACAACAACTTCTGGGTGCAGTTTCATATAATCATCAACATTGAAAAACTTGTTAGCCTTAGCATACCTTTTTAATTCTTCTTTTCTGTAAGCTGACATAATTGAATATTGAGATATGTCTTTGCCTTCAGCTTTAGCTTTGTTGATTTGAGAAAGTCCTATAAGTTCATGGAATCTGGCCATATTGGCTGAAGTCTCCTATTCAGGATCAAAAAAAGGAATAGGTGGAGACTCTGGCCTTTTTGGACCAGAACCCTGCATTGGTTCTTCAGTAGGCACTTTCTTAGAGGAATTTGGAGGTGGATTGCTTGTATAAGACTGTTGTTGACTGCTTTGCCTGGGTTATCTTTGATAGGTCCTGGTAATAGAAGCAGAATTCTGAGAGATGTTGCCTGAGGGGCCTGAAGAAGGAGGAGGAGGAGAAGGAGGGTATTTCCTGAAATGTCTAGGAGGAGAACTGTACCTTATCCTCTTATTCCTTTCTTTCTGCTCATTCTTTGACAACCACATCCATTGTGTCATTCCAGGATAGGGAGTGATCTTCTACAAAATGTAATATGGAGTGTCATTATGAGGATTAGGCTTTAAAACAGCCTTAGGTGGGGCTTTCCTTTTCTTAGACACTTTCTTTTTACTGTCATCAGAATCTGAGTCATTATCTTGAACATCATTAGAAGATCCTTGAGGATTATCATACATAGCATCAATCTCAGCAATAACATCTTTTGGAATTTCCTTTTCAGCTGGAGGAGGGATAACTGGAGGAAGAATATCTTTAGTAGGAACTTATGTTTCCTGATCCATATCCTCAGCAAGGATTTCATCAAAGTTAGGCAAAAGTGATGTAGAAAAGACAAAAGTGGGAGGAGAAAGAGCCTTGGGCTCAGAGAGATCATCCTCAGCCACTTGGATAAGCTCAGCCCCTAGAACTAAATTGAGTTCAGGCTCAGGAGCTTCCAAACTCTTTTGAATCTACTGCAAGGTCTTTGAAGTGATAGGGACAGAATAGCAAACAATATCTATACATAATTGAAAAGAAACAAAAGGAAGACAGTCTCTAAACAAAAGATCAAAATGATTTAGAACTGATGTCAGGTAAAAGTATGGAGTAATGAAGCAATCTCCATAAAGAATTTCCAAGGGTTCTTCAGGAGTTTCAATATCAGTTTCCAAGAATTCAACAAGATCTGCATCTGTAATTTCTCTATCAAGAATATCAATATCGACATCTGAAACTACTGTTGCAAAATCTTCAACTGCTGCTGCTGCTGGAGCTTCTACTGCTGGAGCTGCTTGGTAAACTTCTTCATTGAGTAAACCCCCCTGCCTGGTTTCAGTGGCTACTGGAGCCAGGCCCCTGACAGAAGAAGATGGGACATTGAAGAGAGCAAGTTTAGCAGCAAGGGTTGAGATAGAGGAAGCAAGAGGTGAGATGGCCTCTGCTATCAGCTATTTCAGAAGAGGTGTGATGGATTCCAAGATGGAAGAGATGGAGGCTGAAGGGAATTCTAAGAATTCTGGTGGGGTTTGGGTAGAGATAGATGGATTGATGTTGGAAGATGATGAGGGATGACAATCTGTCATTGGTTCATCTGAAGGTGATAAAGAATTGCTTGGAGAGGAAATAAGATTGAAAGAAGGTAGTGAAATGAGATTTTGGAGTGGAGGTATGTCTGCAAGATGAGATGGAAGGGGGAAAGAGGTGGAGTAGCAGAATCTGGAGATAGAGGTTGTTCTAGAAGTTGTTGTTGATGTTGTTGATGAACTGGGGATGAAATGGGGGACTGAGGAGGTTTAGGATGATGTATTGGTGAAGAATGGTGGATGGGGCTAGCAGGAGGTGTAGGTGTAGGTGTTGGTTGATGTTCTGGAGCTGTATAAGGTTGTTGGATGGATGTGGAAGGAGTTGGAACGAGGGGAGGAGGAGGAGGGATTGAACGATCCTCTGTAGGGTGGGGAGTGGCTGTAACTGCCCTAGTAATCTCAGAAGTTTTTGAGGAGGAAACCATGGAAGGCTTTGGGATGCTCCTCTCCCACCTGCCAAACAAGGCGCAGGTCATCCTATTAGAGGCGTTGATGAATATGGTAGGGGCGACCAGGGATTCAGCTGCCTTGGCATGAAGGAAGATTCCAAGAATCCTTCCAAAACAAACTTCCTTCTTGTTATTCTTCTTCCGAATCAGATTGAATAAAATCTTATCCCAATTAATGGCTTTCTTATTCACCACAGCACACATCACTAAAAATTGATGTCTTGCAATGTGATCATGGGCTGTATGCTTGCCCAAAAACACCTTATCGACTACATCTGCGAGAAACTTATACTTGAAAGATAGGTGCTTCTTCAGCAATTTATTTGGGTTGTCTCTACAATAACCCATCAACATCAACATTTCATCATATTCAGAAGATTCAAGTTCAATATCTTCTTCCCCATTTACTAGTCCAAAAATTTCAGTAAGAATGGCTGGGGTTAAAAGAACGGTGTTACGCGATATAGTTCCAACCATAGTGTTAGCATCTGGAGTAGATGAAGTATAAACCCATTCTCTTATTTCAGTAGCAGCAATCCTCATTATGGTAGTCATTAGGTTCTTCAAATTGAGGTCTTCAAATAGCTGCAGAATATCTATGAAGATCTGGTCTGATTGTGGAAATGAATTGAAATCGATGTCAAATCCCATGTCGAATTTCATTGCAGAAAGAGCGTCTGCTGGAATCGCCATTAGTCGCCTATAATAAGAAAGCAGAAAGATCAAGTGTAAGGGAACAGAAAGCGCGGGATGGAGGTCGAAGAAAACCTAGATATAAGGTTTTGTCAGAATATGAAACGACAAACTCCGTCCTGCGAAACAAAGGAAATCTTCGATCTGAGGTAGACAAAATATTTTATTGTCAAAAGAGTTCCTTGATCTCAGTCAAAAGAAGGGGAAAACTTTTCGTCATTCTCAGGTCAACGAAAATTTTTCTGAAGCCAGATCGTCAATCTCAGGTCGACGAAATATGACTTCCATAGAGAGATCGTCGATCTCAGGTTGACGAAAAATCTCAAGAACTTCCCATAGTTCATCGAGCTCTATTCGACGAAATTTGGCAAATTCTTCGACCATAGATAGAGAATTAAATTAAGGTATCACCATTCATCATGCCTAGTTGATTCATAAAGGATAGATGTTTCTTCACATCCAAGGGTTTGGTAAAGATATCTGCCCTTTGCAAATCAGTGAGGATGAAAGTAATATTAATTTTCTTCTTATCCACACTCTCTCTAATGAAATTGTGTCTAACATCTATATGCTTGGTCCTAGAATGATGTACTGGATTTTGTGCTATAGATATAGCACTGATACTATCATAAAATAGAGTTGAATTATTTAAGTTGTAACCATAATCTAGAAGTTGATTTTGTATCCAAAGCATCCGTGAACAACAACTGCCAGCTGCTATATATATTCAGCTTCTACTGTTGATGTAGACACAAATGTCTGCTTTTTACAAAACCAGGAGACAAGTCTAGCACCAAGGAACTGACATGTTCCTGATGTGCTTTTCTTGTCCACTCTACATCCAGCAAAATCAACATCTGAGTATCCAGTTAACTCAAATTCTGACTCAGTTGGATACCAGAGTCCTTGATTTGGGCAACTCTTTATATATCTTAAAATTCTTTTTAATAAAACTAGATGAGATTCTTTAGGGTTCACTTGGAACCTAGCACAAAGACAAGTAGCAAACATTATATCAGTCCTACTTGCTGTGAGATATAGAAGGGACCCAACAATGGCCCTATACAATTTCTGATCAACAGGTTTCCCTTGTTCATCGGAATCAACCACAACATTTATAGCCATAGGTGGTTTCTTAGCTAAGGAATCAGCCATCCCAAACCTTTTAATCAGCTCTTTAGCATATTTGGATTGAGATAAGAAAATGCCATCAGGTGTCTGCTTCACTTAGAGACCAAGGAAGTAGGAGAGCTCACACATGCTACTCATCTCAAACTTGGAATGCATAAGGTTGGAGAACCTTTTGCATAGTTTGGGATCTGTATAGCCAAATATAATGTCATTTACATATATTTGTACTAAAAGAATTTTATCATTATGATGCTTGAAAAATAAAGTCCTATCTACCACGCCTCTAGAAAACTTATGCTCTAAAAGAAAGCTTGCTAAGGTTTTATACCAAGCTCTTGGAGCTTTCTTTAAACCATAGAGAGCTTTATACAATCTAAAAACATAAGAGGGATGAGATGAAGAGATAAAACCTGGAGGTTGTTCAACATAAACCTCTTCTTTTAGTTCTCCATTCAGAAAAACACTCTTAACATCCATCTGGTAGACTTTGAATTTCTTGAAAGCAACATAAGCAAGGAAGATTCTGATTGCTTCTAGCCTTGTAACAGGAGCAAAGATTTGATCATAATCAATTCCTTCATCTTGCCTATAGACTTGAGCAACAAGCCTTGCTTTATTCCTTATGATTGATCCATGGGCATCAAGCTTATTCCTGAAAACCCACTTAGTTCCAATGACTGGGTAGTCTTTGGGTCTTGGATTTAAGTCCCAAACTCTGCATCTATCAAACTGATTGAGCTCCTCTTACATAGAAATAATCCATTGTGGATCTTGCTCAGCATCTTTGATGGATTGGGGCTTAATTTGAGATATGAAGCAGACATGCATCATATCCTGGTGGAGTTGATGCATTGTCTGCACACTAGCTGATATGTTTCCAATCACTTGAAATGAGGGGTGATCTCTAAGTGTGACAAGTTCAATTGGTGGAGTTGGTTGAGCAACATCCTGGGGAGTTAATTCCTCTAGTGGAATTGGATTAGCTATTGTTAGTTCAACATAAATGTCAGCTTCTTCATCATCACTTTCTTTAGCATCATGTAGAGGAGAGTGAGTAACAGCCTAATCTGTGAGGGTCAACTCATTTAGCTTTTCACATATGTTAGGTACCTGCAAAGAATTACTGGTAGAAGCTTGCTTCTCCTTATTAAACATGTTAGTCTCATTAAAAGAAACATGAATTGATTCTTCTATTTTTAAGGTGGATTTATTATAAACCCTATAAGCCTTGCTTACTTGGGAGTATCCAAGAAAAATTCTCATTTCAGACTTGGCTTCAAACTTTCTACTATATTTCTTATTGTTGTTGTGAATATAACATAAGCAACAAAAAAGTTTAAAGTAATCTACTTTAGGTTTCTTCCCTTTAAGTAGCTCATAAGGAGTCTTATTCTTAAGCTTGTGTATAATACTTCTATTCAGTACATAATTTGCTATGCTTACAACCTCTTCCCAAAAGGATAGGGGCAAATAAGCATCTGCAAGTAATGTGCCTGCTGATTCAATCAGTGTTCTATTCTTCCTTTCAGCAACCCCATTTTGTTGAGGTGTTCTAGGAGCTGAGAAGCATTGTATGATGCCTTCCTTCCTACAGAACTCTTGCATAAGAAGAGACTCAAACTCAGTACCATGATCACTTCTGATCAATGCAACTAGAGTAGAGTACTCAGTCTGTATGTTCTTGAGAAAGTATGTAAGAATCATAAAGTTATCAGACTTTGATCTCAGAAAGAAAACCTAAGTGAATCTAGAGAAGTCATCTATAATTACTAAAGTATAAGATTTACCTCCTAGACTTTGTACTGCTATAGGGCCAAAAAGGTCCATATGTGGTAAGTACAGAATTCTAGGTGAGTCACTTTTAGTTAATGATTTAAAGCTACTTTTAGTTTGCTTGCCTAACTGACAAGCCCTGCAAAGGCTTTCCTTCTTATAGGGGTAAGAAGGCAATCCTATAACAAGGTTGTCTTTGGATAACCTAGCAATATTTTTTAGGTTTACATGCCCTAATCTCCTATGCCAAAGGTCATTATTATTACTAATTGAGTTAAATAGACAGATTTTTGATTTAGCTGATTTGAAATTAACTAGGTAAATGTTTCCTACCCTAGTATCAGTCAATACTACACTATTGTCTAAAGAAGTGATAAAACAGGAGGTTTTAGTAAATGATACCTGAAACCTTTCATCACATAACTGACTTATGGAGATGAGGTTGTGCTTCAGTCCACTTACATAAGCTATATTCCTGAAGGTGACAGCTTTAACTTTAACTTTTCCATAGCCCTCAGTCTGGCCACAATTGGAGTCACCAAATATCACTTTTGGTCCGAGCTTTGCCTTGAAGTGAGTTAGGTTGGCCTTATTTCCTATCATATGCTTAGAACAGCCACTGTCCAAATACCATTGTTGCTCTGTGGTAGAACAGTCTTTTTCCTGCAAAACAGATTATTCATTTTTGACCCAGGTTACCTTGGGACCTTCTCTCTTCACATAATTAAAACTGGAAATGAAAGAGTATTCTGGTTGACTTTTATAACCTAAAGTATGATATTTCCTAGGCGGAATAATCCATTGATTAAAGATATTATTAAAGGTTCTTGGTGGATTAAAGGTTTGAAAAGAATTAAAAGATCTGTTCAACTGATCTGCGTTCGACGAATTCAGGTGAGTTCGTCGAGCTGAGCTCGACGATCGGGGTTGAGTTCGTTGAGATCCATTCAGAGAATGAAAGTATTCATTTTCTGGGCCCCAAAAACGTCGATCTATGGTCGACGAACTATACTTGTTTCGTCGATCGTAGTTCAGAGAATAGTTATAATACATGTTTGCGTTCAGAGTTCGTCGACTTGAGTTCGACGAACTATACACATTTCGTCGATCTGAGTTCGACAAAATCTGCTGAACATAGTTTTTATTATTATTCTTATTACTTCTTTTCTTTCTCTTAGTTTTGTGTTTTAGTTCAGTTTGTTTAGGACTATTATTTTCTACATTTTCTTTTCCCTTTTCAGAAACAAATTTAACTGGTGTGGTTTATATATATTTCTAAATTAGGGGGGGGGGCAGGCTTGATGAAGAACTCAAGCCTAGCTTGCCATTCAATCTGGCATTGACTGTTCTTGTAATGTCCATCAGCTTAAGGCTTCTCCCATTGAGAGATTCCTCAAGTTGCCTGGCCTCACATAATTCAGTATTTAGTTTTATGATTTGTTCATTAGCTAGTGTTATTTCTTTCTTTAACTTATCATTTTCTAGCATTAAGTTATTCTGTTCAATTAATTTTTCTCTAAGTTGTTTAATAACCTTTTTAGAATTAATTAAATCTAAGCACATTGTTTTAAATTCAGTTTTGAAATTTTCAGAACTATAATCAAAAGATGAAAATACCTGATCAACTTCTAATTCTGATACTTCTTCATTTTCAGACTCATTTTCAGCATCTGAAGGGATGTAAGAGGCATTGATAGCCATGAGGCATATTTCCTTTGCCTTTGCCTCTTCTTCTTCACTGGAGTTGGAAGATGTGGATTCATCTTCTGTGTCACTCCATGTTTCAGCCACAAATCCCTTTTCCTTCTTTTTGTGCTTGCTGGAAGAGGGCTTGCTGTAATGCTTGCTTCTGGATTCCCTTTCTCTTCTCCTCTCCTTCTTTTGATTCTCAGGACATTCAGACATGAAGTGTCTTGGTTTCCTGCATCCAAAACACACTACTTCTTTAGTGGGAGTTTTGTCATACCTGGGCTTGCTGTCATTTTTGGATGACTTTCTCCTGAAGTACTTCCTTGCAATTTTATAGAATCTCTTTACAAGGAGACTCATCATCTCTTCATTGACTATTGGTGCTTCAATCTCTTTAGTAGCTTTGAATGTAATGTTTTGTTCTTTTCTTGCTGGAGGCCGAGTTCTTTGCTCAACAGCTTCTCTGGATGTTATCAACTGCTCATAAGATTTGAGCTTTCACAGGAGAGATTCAGTTGAAATCTCATTCAAGCTTCTGAACTCTTTGATTGGCCAGATCCTGGTGTCCCATGAGCTTGGGAAGCACATTAGGATCTTGTCATTCACCTCTGTGAGAGAGATGTCTTTGTCCAGTGTCTTCAGCTCACTGATGATAGAGCTTAGTCTGTTGTACATAACACTAACAGATTTAGCTTCATATTTCTTGAAGTTCTCATACTGTGAGATGAGAGTTGATCTTTTGTCCTTTCTCTCAACTGCTGAGCCAGCAACCATCTGGTTGAGAGAATCCCAGATTGCTTTTGCAGAGGTGCATTCAGCCACCTTTTGAAAAATGTCATCTGACATAGTTTGAGCCAATATGTTCATGGCTTTAGCATCTGTAATCTTGGCTTTCTTCTGGGCATCTATCCACTCAGGTGGTGGAACAGCACGAGTGTTTGAGGTTGAAATTGAAGCAGTTGCTGAAGTAGGAGGTCCTGTAAAGATAGAATTAAATATATCCTCATCAATAGAGTTCATATACAACTTAATTCTTTCCTTCCAAATGGCAAACCTATTTAGGTTGCATAATGGAGGTATGGTGCTTGCATAATCCTTGTTTTGTGCCATTATGATAGAGAATAGTTGGGAAGAGGAAAATCTGATCTAACTGGATCTTGGTTCAAGTGTTAACTTGTACAACCAAAAAAACACACCCTCTGATACCAATTGAAAGGAGGGGGTTAGATCTGATTACTCTAGAGGGGGGGGGGGGGGGTGAATAGAGTATTAAAAACTGTGGTTCTTTTTAATGTTTATATCAGAGTAAAATAGTGATACCATATAATAGTTAAGAATAAGAAACTATACTAACTATTCCAACAATCACAAATACAGCAAAAAGCAAAACAAATAGAAAAGGAGCAACCAGACGACACAATAAGTTAATAGTGGTTCCCCTAAACTTGGGTACATCCACTCTTCTACCACCCTTGGTAGGAATCCACTAGCAGGTTTTGATCAGGTGACTGCCACCACAAAATCTGATTTAGGTAGATCAGGAAACCCTTTAGGATTTTGATCAGGTGCCCCAAAACCAACTTCAAGTCTTTTGGAGGGAGACTTGTCAACCGGACTAACTTTTGAAGGGAGTTAAAATCCTGTACAATGGGGGTAGAAAGAGTTTGATGGAAATCTTCTCTTTTCTCAATACAACTTGAGAAGACTATGTGGATTCTTGTGTTGTCAAAGCTCCTTCTGAGAAAATGAATGCTTCAGGAAGAATGAGCTTTGCTTAAGGGTAAGTAGGTCTTCAGCTTGATCTGCCAAGGTCCAAGAAATCCAATGACTTATTTTGAAAAAGATGTCTATAGATTTCTGGAACAGAAGTTGAAGAAGACTCTTGATTTTGATGTTTTGTTCTTCTTCAGTCTTGAGTATTGGTAGAGTAAGAAAAGCGTTTAGAGAGAATGAAAGAGTCGACTACTTGATGAAAGTTCTCTGTCAGTGCTTCTAATTTCTTTTCTCTCTCTTTGTAACTCTGTGTCTCGAAAAAGAGAGAATCTCTTTTATTCTACTGCCAATTAAAAATTCTCTTTGAATTTTGAATTCTTTCCATAAATGCTGGCTGACCTGGAGAATTAAAAACGGCTGGAATAAAAGCATTAAGGATTTTCCCCAACTGTCCTTGATAGAATAAGCAAATAATTATTCTGATGAATGTCATATTTAATGCAGCACATAACAGCTATATTCAGAAGAATATTTGTATTAAATACTCTGAATAATACTGCTAATAAATAGAGAAAATAAGGAATAGAAGAAGGAAAAACTCATTCTGGATTAGAATAGAAAACGTCAAACGCTGAATGGAATTCGTCGACCTGAGATCCAAGATCATCGACCAAAGAATTCCAGTTCGTCGACCTGAGCTCTACGAACTGCTAACTGAGAAATACTTTCCAATTCTGCACTCTGAGTTCGTCGAGCTGAGAATCTGTTTGAAGAAAACTAAACATCGACCTGAGCTCGAATATCATCGAGCTCAGCACAGAGAATTAACTTTGAGTTCGTCGATCTGAGATCGACGATCATCGAGCTGAGTTCGAAGAATTTCGAACTGATCACTGTCTTCTGAAAATAGTAAGTCTGAGTCTCTGAGGTCCTTTGATAGCTGGTCCAAGATGGTACAGCTAAAGGGACTTAGCCTATAACACTAGGACTACTAGACATGACCCTGGCTATACAATGGGGTCAGACTCAGCCTAACTTAGTGAACCTAGCCCAAATCCAAATAGGGATCCAATAGAGAGGTCAGCAGAGGAGGAGAAGGGAGGTCCGGGTGGAGCTGACTTACTGCGAATTCCACCAGGAGGAGGTGCACGCTATGACCACGTGCCCGGAGTTCCTCGAGGTGAGAGGAAATAGGAAGCAGCAGCAGCAAGACCACCGAGAGGTGCAGATCGAGGAAGCCCTTCCTCAGGCGGAGGAGGACTGGGATAATGTCGGGGACCAAGGCGGGATCAGAGTGATCCATGGGGGGGGGATGGGAGTTGAGGCTTCCTTGAAGGCAAGCCTCCACACCATGTACCATAGGAGCATTAGATCCACATCTCAGAACCCACCCCATAGGAAAAGATTACCTTCATAAGGAAAGACATGACAAATCATGAGGATCCCTTCTGTGACGCATTGGTCATCCAGACCGCGGTCGAGAATTTCACCATCTCCCGTATCCTCATTGACAACGAGAGCTCGGTCAACGTCATATTCAAGAAGGCATTTGACGCGATGAAAGTGTAGGCCAAGAGGGCGTTGGCCTTTGATGGGCCTTTGTTTGGATTCTCGGGAGAAAGGAAGGAGGTGGAAGGAGGAGTGGGGCTCTACGTCACTCTGGGAGGGCAGTCCCAAAACTATAGGTTCATCATCGTGGATTCCCCCAGCAGCTACAATGCCATCTTCAGACGGCCCCTCATTAGCGCCTTCCACTGCATCCCCTCATCCTTTCACTAATGTTTGAAGTTCAATGTCGAGGGGATCTAGGTACGGGTCCGAGGAGACCCCAAGGTGGCAAGGGAATGCAACATCACCGCGGTGAAATCCATTTCTTGGTAGGAGGGTGCCGAGGAGATGGTGCGGAGGATGGATGTGGCGGAGTAGGAGGAAGGAGGAGTGGAGATGGAAGTAGAAGAGAACCGCGCACAGGTGGGGTGGCGGAGGAAATCTAGGAGGAGCCGGCCGAGGCTATGGTTGTGGAGGAGGCTGAGGGAGTCCTTATCCCAGGAGAGGGTGATGTTGGAGAATGGGGGGAGCAGTCTCATCTGGAGGCTGTAGAAGATGTGGTGGAGATGGAAGTTCTCACCCTTAAAGGCAAGGTGGAGAAGGTGCACATCAGCGGGGGGATGACCCCGGTGGACCAAAAAAGGATGCTGGAATGCATCAAGAAGAACGTGGACATCTTTGCTTGGAGAACTACAGAGATGCTGGGGATCGATGCCGATGTTGCCTGCCACCGCCTCAATCTGGATCCAAAAGCCCACCCCATCCAACAGAAGAAGAGGTACATGACAGACAAGTTAGCCGAGCCCATTAGGGAGGAGGTTTCCAAGCTCCTCAAGGCCGGCTTTGTATCCAAAATCTAATACCCCAGCTGGGTCTCCAATGTTGTAATGGTTAGGGGAAAGTTCCTGGGCCATCTTCTCACCCCCGTAGGGGTGGAGCCGAATCCTAACAAGGTCAAGGCGATCATGGAGTTGGGGGTAACCTTGGAATGCTAAGGGGGTTCAGTGGCTGACAGGAGAGTTGGCAAGACTAAACAGGTTCCTTTCCCGAGATGGGGAGAAGTGCTATCCCTTCTTCAAAGCATTGAGGGGAGGCAAGAAGTTTGAATGGACTAAGGAATGCGAGAAGGCATTCCAGGCCTTGAAGAGGCAGTTAACTTACCCCCCTGCTCCAAGGGTCGAAGGAGGGAGAGGATCTATCTTTATATCTCGGGGTCAGAGTAGAGGCCTTGAGCTCCATCCTTGTTCGGGAAGAGGGGAAGAAGCAGCTACCCATATATTACGTAAGCTGGGTCTTGAGGAAGGCAGAGCTCCGGTATCTGATCCTAGAGAAGCTGGCTGATAAGTTGTAAATATACGCATTTTCTGTGTTTTTATTATGTTATTTTAGTTTATTTTTGTCCTTTTTTAGTTTGTTTTATTTAATAATTTGCTTCTTTTTGTAAATATTTACCTAACTTAGCGTTAATTTTGATTTCTGAAATTTTTCAGAAAATTGTCAAAAAATTACCTGACACGTCTGTGTCCGAAGACTCGACACGCCCGTGGCACACCCTCGACGATTGTTGACCTCAGTGCAAACTTCTTCAAACCGAGCTCGGCGTTCTCCACTCTATGCCAGCTATCACGCCCGTGTCAATCCCGACACGCCCATGTCGGTCAATCAAGTAAACCCAGCCAGAGATCAGTTGTTGCCGATATCAAACTGCAAGGTGTCAATGTCATGCCCCCCCTACACGCCCGTATCAAAGAGTAACACGCCCGTGACCAACACGTATCCCATTCCAAAAGCTTCCCGAATTCCGCCAGCTCGCCAGATTTCGACACCCCCAGCATGCCAGCGTGACATACCCCCTTGTCACGCCCGTGACCACGGTGTGTCACTCCCGAAATTTTGTCTATAAATAAATTTTTTTTGTAATGTCCAAGGGTTCACTTTTTTGAACCAAAGTTTAGTGTGTTTTGTAGGCTGCTTGGTGTATTACATTGCCATGTAAGGAGAATTTTCTCCTCCTCTCTTTTTATGTTTGTATTAGCTTTGTAATAAGTTCATTTTAATCAATAAAATATGTTAGCTTTTCTCTTCTTAAATGATTTTTGAATGAACTTGTGTGCCCATTTTGTTCTTCTTTTTATCCCCTTATACTTCTTAGTATTTCTCTTTATGAAAAGTGTGTGTATGTGTATGAGTTTGACTTTTTTTTTGTTTTTATCATCATGTTAGGTTTTATTCTAGTTTTTATTTCCAAAATGAAATGTTATTAGGATAGTTTTTTCTAGCTTTTATGTTACTTTAAAATTGTAACTTTCCCATCCTAATAAGTTTTGTAAAAGAGATTTAAAAAGTGATTTTAATTTTCTTTAACTTAGTCTTTGTTTAGGGTGTAAAACTTTTTGTCCTTTTAAATTTTATTTCTACTTTTTATCACTTTTATGAACTCTTAAGAATGAAAAAGTTATAATTTTAATTTTTGAGCACCTTTGATTTTAGCTTTATTTTGAAAAACTTTTGCTCATTTAATTTTTATTTGTTCTTTTTATGTGTTTTTGGTAAAGTTTAAGAATAGAAAAGTAGTTGTTTTAATTTTTAGGTAACTTCCATTTTGTTTTTAATTTGTGTGTGCAGTGTATGAGTTAGATTTTCATTTTTGTTCTTTAAAAATTATGTTGTGTGTGTGAGTGTAGGAGATAATTTTGATGCTTTCTTCAATTATGTTGTGTGTGTGAGTGTATGAGATAAATTTTCATGCTTTATTTTATCGCTTTCTTTCAATTCACGAAGAGTATGTGTGTGTGTGCACAATTATTTACCGCCTACTCATTTGAGTAGGACTCGCATTAATTTCCCGCCTACTCGTTTGAGTAGGACTTGTTATTTCCCCCATACTCGTTTGAGTAGGACTTGTAATTTCCCATCTACTCATTTGAGTAGGACTTGTCATTTCCCGTCCACTCCTTTGAGAAGGATGTTGGTTCCCTAGTTTTGATTTGGGCAATGTCATCTCTTTTAGGCTTAATTGACCCAAGATTTATCTATGGTCAATGGTTAGACTAAAAGGTTAGTCTACCCTAGGTTTAGTTAGAATAGAACCAGATAGATAGTTGAGATTAGATTGAAATGGAAATTCTGTTTTATAGAATTGAGCTCGACGATAGTCGACTGCTGCTCTACGATCTTCGATTGAAGATCGACGATCTCAGAGCTGTGAACTCTGAAGTGAGATCGACGATCTGCTTGCTCAGATTGACGATCGTCTTGCCGAGGTCGACATTTTCTATCTAGTTTTGTTCTGTCTTCAGGTCGACGATCTGCTTGCTCAGATCGACTATCTTCGTTCTCTGGTCGACGTTTTCTGTCTGCTATTATCTGTATTCTTTTCATTTGAATTATTGATTTATTTCCTCTTGCTTAAGACCTATAATATTCATATATTCTTCTTAATTTAATGCCTATATTTCTTTGCTTATTTGCAATATTCCTTGTGAATTAATTGAGAAGATTTGGCAGAATATAGTTGTTTGTCTTATTAGAGGAAATTGTGTTTTTGTAATAGCTGTAATATAGCAGTTATGCCTTGCTTCCTGTGCCAATTTATAAAGTCAATTTGATAGGATATTTTATTATCCTTAATTCCTTTTTGGGAATGACAGAGAAGATTTCTGGCGCAGTGTCTTTATTTGTTTTTATTGTATTATTTTGAAAGATCTTTTTAGTGTAGGGCTCGAGGTAATATTCAAAAGAAGAGAAGTCTCTATTTTATCAGGCAGTTGGCTGAATACAAAAGATATCAGATACAAAAACAAAAAAAACAACCAGTGTGATATAACAAGAGCTCTCAAGAATAAGTTTGTGTTCTCCTGCTGCTTCCTGAGTTCATCCTGTCTTCAGGAATATCAACAATTAGTGCTCAAGCTTTCAAGAAGAACTCTCCTCCCAGATTACAAAGTTGCTGAAGAAGAACAACCATTAACATCTTGAGTCTTCTTCAAAGCTGCATCAGAAAAGGCTTCAAAGCAATCTGAAGTTCCTACACCCTGAAGCAAAGCTTCTTCCTGGACATTCTCTAAGCCAGGGGGAGCTTTGATTTATTCAGAGCAATCCACTAGCTTCTCTGAACACAGAGAAGACACCAACTTTCTTTTTATATTTCCTTTTAACCTACTTGTAAAAGATTTATCTCTCCCTTCAAAAGTGAACTGTTGGTGATAGGGCACCTGATCAAAAACCTATTGGATTTTGGGCTCCTGATCAAAAGCTCAAAGGGTCTCTAGATCTACCTGCAATAGATTTTGTGGTGGCAGGGCACCCGAACAAAAACCTGTAGTGGATTCCTACCAGGGTGGTAGAAGAGTGGATGTACCAAATTGGGGAACCACTATAAACTTCTTGTGTCGTCTAGTGACTTACTTTAATTTATGCACTGTGGCTGTGATAGAATTAACTAGGTTGCTAGTTGTTGTGTTAGGTATAAAGCTCATCTGAAACATCAGTTTGCTTGTTTCTTTTCACTATACTCTGATAGGCTTTAGGTTTAAAGCTTTTATATTTCAATTCCGCAATTTTCTCAAGAGAAGTGTTTAGAGTCTCTTAATTTTTGAATACTCTATTCACCCCCCCTCTAGAGTAATACGTATCTTATCCCCTCTCTTTCAATTGGTATCAGAGGGAGTTGGTTATTCAACAGCTTAACCATTCCAAGGTTGATTGGTTGAACAGGCTAACACCTGAACCATAAGATCTTGTGATAAGATACTTTGATACCACACTCACTCACACTAGATTCATGGCCCAGTACAAAGATTACTCTAGCACCAAACCTCCAGTATGCAACTTTGCTAAGTTTGGCATCTGGAAGGCAAGAATCAGACTCTATATGAACTCCATTGATGAAGATATCTTTCTCTTATCTTAACAGGTCCACCAACACCACCTGCTGCTGCTATAACATCTTCAAATCTCAGTACAGTGCCACCTCCAGATGACAATGAAACTTACAAGAAGGCCAAAATAGCTAATGCCAAAGCTATGAATATTCTGGCTCAGACTATGTGTGATGAGACATTCCAGAAAGTGCCTGATTGTACCTCAGCAAAAGCCATGTGGGACTCACTGAATCAGATTGTAGCTGGTTCAGCTGATAAGAGGAAGGACAGAAGGTCCAACCTCATATCCCAATATGAGAACTTCAAGAAAGAAAAGGCTGAAACTGTAGAAGCCATGTACATAAGGCTCAGCTCCATCATCAATGAGCTGAGGACACTTGACAAGGAGGTCACATTGACAGAGGTCAATGACAAAATACTGATGTGCTTTCCCAGAATATAGGATCTAAGAATCTGTCCAATCAAAGAGTCCAGAAGTACAACAGAGATCTCAACTGAAGCCCTCCTTGGCAAGCTCAAATCATTTGAGCAAGTACTGAAGACCAGGGAAGCTTAAGCTAAAGCTAAAGCTCCTACTCCAACAAGGAAAGAGAAAACCCTTGCTCTTAAGGCTGATGACGAGTCCAAGGTGAATCAATCAAATGAAGAACTGCTGGCACTCTTTGCCAAAAGATTTTACAAGATGGGCAGAAATGACAATAGAAGGAAGTCATCAAAGTATGATGACAAGCCAAGGTATGATAAAACTCCATCTAAAAAAAATTATTTGCTATGGATGCAGGAATCCTGGACACATTCTCCCTGAGTGTCCAGAGACAAAGCATAAGGAAAGGAGAAAAGAAAAGGAACATGAGAAGCACCACTCCAGAACATCTTCTCACAAGTACAAGCAGAAAGAGAAAGGTCTTGTTGCAAAGACCTGGAGTGATACTGAGGAAGACTCATCTTCTTCCAGCTCCAGTGAAGATGATGAAGAAGAGAAGAAAGCCAAAGAGATTTGCCTTATGGCAATTGATGCTTGCAGAAGTAAATCAGCTGCAGAGATTACTGAAGATGAGGAAGATGAATTGTCTGATGAAGATCAGGTAAAGACCTATCCTATCACTCAGGACAAGTGGTAATTGGATAGTGGATGATCCAATCATATGACAGGAAACAAAGATAATCTATCAAGCTTCAAAGCCAAGTTGGGACCAAAAGTAGTCTTTGGTGATTCCAGCTGTGGTCAGACTGAAGGTTATGGCAAGTTCACCATAGGGTCAGTAACCTTCAAGAAGGTAGCTTATGTCACAGGACTAAAGCACAATCTCATTTCTGTAAGTCAGCTCTGTGATGCTGGCTATCAGGTTTGGTTTTCTAATACTCTATGCAATATTACTTTGAACAATAAAATTGTGCTAATAGGTATTAGACAATGTAATATATATCTTGTAGATTTTAATTCCACTTTTTCTGAAATCTGTTTATTTAATGAAGTGAGTAGTAATAATACTTTGTGGCATAGAAGGGTAGGTCATGTTAACCTTAAAAAAATATCTAGGTTATCTAAATATAACCTTGTCAGAGGTTTGCCCACTTGCCTCTACAAGAAGAAAGGTCTTTGCAAGGCTTGTCAACTAGGCAAACAAACTAAAAAAAGTTTCAAAGCTGTAAATAAAAGTGATTCACCTAGAATCTTGTACCTATTGCACTTGGACCTCTTTGATCCAATAGCTGTACAGAGTCTAGGAGGGAAGTTCTATACCCTAGTTATTGTAGATGATTACTCTAGGTTCACTTGGGTGTTCTTCTTGAGAACTAAATCTAATAACTTTAAAGTTCTTACAGATTTTCTACTTTGTATACAGACTGAGTATTCTACTCAAGTATCCTTGATCAGAAGTGATTATGGTACTGAGTTTGAATCTCTTCTTATGCAAGAATTCTGTGAGAAAGAAGGTATCAGACATAGCTTCTCTGCTCCTAGAACTCCTAAACAAAATGGGGTAGTGGAAAGGAAAAACAGAACCCTAATTGAAGCTGCAGGAACACTGTTAGCAGATGCTGATATGCCTCTCTCTTTTTGGGCAGAAGTAGTTAGCACAGCTAACTATGTACTGAATAGGAGTCTAATACATAAACTTAAGGGGAAGACTCCTTATGAATTGCTTAAAGGAAAGAAACCTAAAATAGATTACTTAGAATCTTTGGCTGTGTAGTTTACATTCATAATAATAACAAAGAATTCATTAGAAAGTTTGAAGCAAAAGCATCAATGAGAATCTTTCTAGGATATTCCCAAGTAAGCAAAGCTTATAGGGTATTTAATAAATCCACCCTAAAAATTGAAGAATCAGTTCATGTATCATTTGATGAAACAAAGATGTTTTACAGAGAGAAGGAAACTTCCTCCATCAATCTTTTGCAGGTACCAGAGTTATGCAAAAATTTGGATGAGCTGAAACTCACTCAAGAGATTTAACCACAATCAACACCACAGATAGTTGATTCAGAAAGTGATGAAGATCAGATGGAAGTGATTGCAAATGTACCAACAACAAATCTAATTCCACCAGAGGAATTGATTCCAACTGCTGTTGAAGATCACATACCACCAATTGATTATGTCACACTTAGAGATCACCCTACATCTCAAGTGATTGGAGACATTTCAACTGGTGTGCAAAATAGACATCAACTAAGTCAAGATGTGATGTTTGCCTTTTTTCTTTCTCAGATTGAGCCCCTAACCATAAAGGATGCTGAGCAAGATCCCCACTGGATCATTGCTATGCAAGAAGAGCTAAACTAGTTTGAGAGATGCAAAGTGTGGAATTTTGTTCCAAGACCAAAATGATAGCTGGTTATAGGCACTAAATGGGTGTTTAGAAATAAATTGGATGCATAAGGCATTATTATAAGGAATAAAGCAAGGCTTGTAGCACAAGGCTATAGATAGGAAGAAGGTATAGACTATGATCAGACTTTTGCTCCTGTTGCAAGGCTAGAGGCAATAGGGATCTTTCTAGCATATGCAGCCTACATGAAGTTTAAGGTGTTCCAGATGGATGTAAAGTGTGCATTCCTAAATGGTTAGCTAAAGGAAGAGGTATTTGTTGAACAACCCCTGGTTTCATTTCTTCAACTTATCCCTCACATGTTTTTAAGTTGGAAAAAGCTCTGTATGGACTTAAACAGGCTCCTAGAGCATGGTATGAGACTCTAGCTAGCTTCCTATTAGAACATAAGTTTGTAAGAGGCATAGTTGATAGAACCCTTTTTATTAAGCACCACAAGGACAAAATCCTGTTAGTTCAAATCTATATGGATGATATTATATTTGGTTCCACTGATCCCAAACGATGTGAAAAGTTCTCTGACCTAATGCATTCTAAGTTTGAGATGAGTAGTATGGGTGAGCTGTCTTATTTCCTTGGTCTCCAAGTGAAACAAGATGCTGATGGCATCTTCATTTCCCAATCTAAGTATGCCAAGGAATTGGTAAAGAAGTTTTGGATGGCAGATGCTTCAGCAATGCACATACCTATGGCTACTAATGTAGTTATTGATTCTGATGAAAAGGGCAAGCCTGTTGATCAGAAATATTATAGGGCCATTATTGGTTCCCTATTATATCTAACTGCAAGTAGGCCTGATATAATATTTGCCACATGCCTCTGTATTAGATTTCAGGTCAACCCCAAGGAATCTAACTTGACTCTTCTCAAGAGAATATTAAGATACTTGAAGGGATGTCCTAATTTAGGATTTTGGTACCCAGCTGAGTCAGAATTTGAGTTAATTAGATACTCAGATGCTGACTATGCTGGCTGTAGAGTTGACAGGAAGAGCACCTCAGGGACTTGTCAGTTCCTAGGTGAGAGATTAGTCTCTTAGTTTTGCAAAAAGCAGACTTCTGTTTCAACTTCAACTGCAGAGGCTGAATATATAGCAGCTGCTGTTGCTATTCACAGATTCTGTGGATTCAAAATCAACTTTTGGATTATGGGTACACACACAAGAACACAAAAATCATGTGTGACAGTACCAATGCTATTTCCATAGCACAAAATCCTGTGCACCATTCTAGGACTAAGCACATTGGCATTAGAAACCATTTCCTTAGAGACTGTGTTGACAAGAATAAAATAAATCTTGAGTTTATACCCACAGATCTTCAAAGAGGTGATATTTTCACAAATCCTTTAGATGAACAGAAACATCTATTCTTTTTGAATCAACTAGGCATGATGAATGGATCAGACTAAGTATAGAACCTGCCCAGTTGAAATCTGTTCTGAGATCGTCGAACGGAGTTCGACGATAGTCGAACAGATCGAGCTAAATCATTTACCTTAGGTCTACGATAGTCCTTTGCGCTTAGAGTCAGGAATCGTCGATCGACGATTGACGACTCTGCTTCGGTAATTGATCGACGATCGACGATCGTCGACCGATTGCCTTTGATCTTCATTCAGAGATCGACGACTCTAGCTTATTTCAAGACGATCGTCTATTTAGGTCTGAAGATCGTCGTCTGACTCCGTCTTTTTGTATTCTGCTTTCAGGAGCTATTTCGAGCCTTCGTCCCGCATTTTCTGCTCTCACATCTTGTAATTTTCTCATCATGGCGATTGCACCTTCAAATCTTTCAGTGATGAAGTTCGATGCTGGCTTTTCTGTTGACTTCGACTCCTTCAATGACAGCGAACCTATTTTCCAAGAAATGCTGCAGCTATGCACTGAGCAAGGACTCAAGAAGCTGATGTCTACTAAGATCAAACTCAACTTACTAGAGATAAAGGAATGGGTCTATACCTCTGCTTCTAATGACAAAGTGATGACTGGAACTGTTAATGGTGTTGAGGTAACTCTCACCCCCGATATTCTTACTGAAATTTTTGAGTTACAGAATGGAACAGATGAATATGAACAAGATAGCTCTGAGTATGGAAGAATGCTGATAGAGATGGAGCATGCAGAAGGCATACCATCTAAGTTGTTAAAGGTAAACCTATCAGTCGGTTTTATGTTCTTGGCTGATTTAGTTGGAAAAGTACTGCTCGGGAAGCACTCTGCTCATGACAACATTAACCGGCAACAGTTTGCCTTAATGTTCGCCATTGTGAATAAGAAAGCAATCGATTGGGCTGGTTTGTTGTTTGAATTAATCAAGAAGAAGAACAATAAGAAAGAGGTTACTCAAGGTAGGTTAATAGGGATCTTTCTATCCAAGAAAGCTTCCCAGCTATTGAGCTCTGCCCCTACAGCCATAAATGCAAGCAAAAGGATTGATTCCTCTCTATTTGCTAAGTGGAAGAGGGTCATTCAGAAACCCTCAAAGGCAAAGTCTTCTCCAATACCATCTGAGAGCACAAGGGCTTCTAAAGCCACTCTCTACTCCAGTGAAGAACATCCTGCTGTATCCTCCTTGCCATCCACCTCCATTAACATTTCTGCCTCTCCTATAAACCATCCATCTCTACCTGCTTCTCCACCACCAGCTAACCTAGATAAGTTACCTAACTTCAGCCTAGATTCCAAGTTTAATCTACTGACTCCCTCTCCCCATCATCATTCACCCACTGATAATCTCCCATCTCATCACAATTCCCCACTTGATGAAATCCCAGTTCAACAGAACATCAATACTGATGTTTCTTCATCCACCATTCCTCCATCCTTTCAAATAACACCAGAATTCATTGCCAAAATCATGGAACTCATCACCCCCTCTATCAAAACAATGATAGAGGAAGCCATTGCACCCCTTGTCACCTCTATCTCAACCCTTGCTGCCTCTACCTCTACCCTCACAATCCCTTCTTCATCTGGGGTCCTGGGTTTAGTTCCCACTGAACCCAGGAAGGGGGAGATGTTCAATGAAGATGCTTCAGGCTCTGCTTGGGCTCTTCCTGTTGATCCAGTAGAGAATTCTCCAGCAGCATTGGAGTTAGAAACATATTTAGATGTAGTGCCAGATGTATATATTCAAGATTTTGTACAAGAGACAGTTATAAATATAGATGCTCCAGTTATAGATATGGATGTTTTTATAGTTTCAGATGATGAGTCTTCACTCTCATCTTGTGGAAATCTGTACATATCTCAGTCCTCCCCTTGCTCTTTTGATCCCCTTCAGGCCATTGTGTGCTATAAGAGACTAGTGTGCCTTCAATTTTTGGATAGATTTATTATTTCTGAGACTATAACTGAAGCAGCTCTTGCTTTTAGAGTTTGTCTTGAAAAACTTTCTACCCCCATCATTGCCAGATACCTAGAATAAATCATTACATCCTTCTTAGAATATAAGTGGACTTCAGTTAAATCTTCAGAGGTTATTATTGAGAAAGATTTTGAAGCTATTAGGTCAGTTGAACATCTGCCAGAGAGTATTTTAGTAAGTACAGCTGCTATCACACCTGAGTCCTCCACTGTCTGGGATGATACCCCAGGACCAGACTTGGATGATCTCATTTCCCAAGATATTCTAGAAAAAGAAAGGGAAAAAGCCATTTAGAAGGCTAAAGAAGAAAAAGAAAAAGCTTTGTTCAAAGAAATTGATGATCTGTATGACAAACCTCAGTCCTCTCTTTCTAAAGATGAGGATGAGGATTCTGTTGATTCTGAAGGGAATAAGAAAAAGAAAAAGATTGCTGCAAAGAAAAGGAAGGCTGTTGCTGCACCTCCTCCCAATCCAGATCATGACATTCCTTACTACATATTGAAAGGAGTTGATCCTAAATCAAAAGGTTTTGAGCCATGGATGTGGCTCTCTAAGAATGCCTAGAAAGCAAGGAAGAAGAGCAGGAAGAACTCTCCTCCTCCCAAAGGGTTCCAGAGAGGTCCTCCTCCTCCTTCTACTGGTGCACTAGGGAACATTGCTCCAAGATCTTCTGCTCCTCATGACAAATAAGTCCAGCAAAGGAAGCCTCCCTCAAGTAGTTCAGATTATCATAGACAATCTAGTCAACCAAGAAATATGAGAGAGCAAGTTAAAGAAGTTGTGTATCAGCAACCAACTTTCTCTCCTCCTCAAACCCCTAGATCTTCTCCTGGAAGAACAGTCTCACCTCCAAAGGAAATACCAACTAAAGCTAAACCATTAGATGCTGAAGGAAAGAGAATTATATATTCTGATAGAATAAGCAAAAAGTATGCTGCATTTGCCCCTCCATCTAGTCTCATAATTCAAGAGCCAAAAGAACAAACTGAGAGATATCTGAGTCAATCAGTAAAGTTTAAAGCTGTAAACCCATTGGAACAAGCTGATGATGAAACTTATGAAAGTCAAGAGCTTGACCCCAACTTTAAAATGGCCAGACTACTAGAATTGGTGGGAGCAGCTCAGATCAAGAAAGCTAAAGCAGAAGGAAAAGACATTACAGGACTTTCCACTATGTCAAAATATAGAAAGAAAGAATTGGACAAATTTCAAGTCAGTTCAGAAGTGTTTGATGCTTCAAAATATATGGAAAAACATCCTGAAGCCGTTTTGCCAAAAGCTGGAGAAATAAAGATCATTGGAGAGCAGGACCTAAAGTTATCAAAGAAGGATACATATGATCCCAACAAAAAAATTACTTTCTCTCCTGCTACTCTTACTCCTCCTTTAGATTCTGATAAACAAGTGTGACTTATGTGTTGCTTATCTATTTCATTCTTATCTGGTTGATGATTTATCTATTGCTATCTTCTCTTATTTGCTTATATCAGTTTTTGTTTGTGCATGAGTGACATCACCCAAATAGGGGGAGATTGTTGGTTCCCTAGTTTTGATTTGGGCAATGTCATCTCTTTTAGGCTTAATTGACCCAAGATTTATCTATGGTCAATGGTTAGACTAAAATGTTAGTCTACCCTAGGTTTAGTTAGAATAGAACCAGATAGATAGTTGAGATTAGATTGAAATGGAAATTCTGTTTTATAGAATTGAGCTCGACGATAGTCGACTGCTGCTCGACGATCTTCGATTGAACATCGATGATCTCAGAGCTGTGAACTCTGAAATAAGATCGACGATCTGCTTGCTCAGATCGACGATCGTCTTGCCGAGGTCGACGTTTTCTGTCTAGTTTTGTTCTGTCTTCAGGTCGACGATCTGCTTGCTCAGATACGATCTTCGTTCTCTGGTCGACGTTTTCTGTCTGCTGTTATCTGTATTCTTTTCATTTGAATTATTGATTTATTTCCTCTTGCTTAAGACATGATATTCAGATATTCTGCTTAATTTAATGCCTATATTTCTTTGCTTATTTGCAATATTCCTTATGAATTAATTGAGAAGATTTGGCAGAATAAAGTTGTTTGTCTTATTAGAGGAAATTGTGTTTTTCTAACAGCTGTAATATAGACGTTATGCCTTGCTTCCTGTGCCAATTTATAAAGTCAATTTGATAGGATATTTTATTATCCTTAATTCCTTTTTGGGAATGACAGAGAAGATTTCTGGCGCAGTTGCTTTATTTGTTTTTATTGTATTATTTGGAAAGATCTTTTTAGTGCAGGGCTCGAGGCAATATTCAAAAGAAGAGAAGTCTCTATTTTATCAGGCAGTTGGCTGAATACAAAAGATATCAGATACAGAAACAAAAAAACAACAACTAGTGTGATATAACAAGAGCTCTCAAGAAAAAGTTTTTGTTCTTCTGCTGCTTCCTGAGTTCATCCTGTCTTCAGGAATATCAAAACTCAGTGCTTAAACTTTCAAGAAGAACTCTCCTCCCAGATTACAAAGCTGCTGAAGAAGAACAACCATCAACATCTTGAGTCTTCTTCAAAGCTGCATCAGAAAAGGCTTCAAAGCAATCTGAAGTTCTTACACCCTGAAGCAAAGCTTCTTCCTAGACATTCTCTAAGCCAGGGGGAGCTTTGATTTATTCAGAGCAATCCACTAGCTTCTCTGAACACAGAGAAGACACCAACTTTCTTTTTATATTTCCTTTTAACCTCCTTGTAAAAGGATTATCTCTCCCTTCAAAAGTGAACTGTTGGTGATAGGGCACCTGATCAAAAATCTATTGGATTTTGGGCTCCTGATCAAAAGCTCAAAGGGTCTCTAGATCTACCTGCACCAGATCTTGTGGTGGCAGGGCACCTGAACAAAAACCTGTAGTGGATTCCTACCAGGGTGGTAGAAGAGTGGATGTAACCCAATTGGGGAACCACTATAAACTTCTTGTGTCGTTTGGTGACTTAATTTAATTTATGCACTGTGGCTGTGATAGAATTAACTAGGCTGCTAGTTGCTGTGTTAGTTATAAAGCTCATCTGAAACATCAGTTAGCTTGTTTCTTCTCACTACACTCTGATAGGCTTTAGGTTTATAGCTTTTATATTTCAATTCCGCAATTTTCTTAAGAGAAGTATTTATAGTCTCTTAATTTTTGAATACTCTATTCACCCCCCCTCTAGAGTAATAAGTATCTTATCCCCTCCCTTTCAAAGGACTTATCATTTCCTGTCTACTCGTTTGAGTAGGACTTGTACTTGCATATATTTCCCGCTACTCATTTGAGTAGGGCTTGTCATTTCCTTTATGGTTTTGAAGAGTGTGTGAGTTCTCATTTTAGTTAACTTTTAAATTTTTTTAACGTTGTGTTTGTTTTATGTCTTTTTCTTATAGCCCTTTAGCATTTACTCTCGAATTCACGCCTAATTAAAACTATAAAGCCGTCCTCATTCCGATGAGTGGCTAATTGTCATTAGCCCTCAGTATTGAAGAGCATTGAGACATATAAAATGATTTGAAATAATTAAAGTTCTTTACTTTCACTTTAATTTAAGGACTTAAGGTTTACCCCGGGTTAACAACGCGTAGGACCACATATCGATATGTGGGCTCTATTTCCGTTATCCATATGCTAGCTAGCCGAGAGGTTGTGCGTATGGACCGATCCCCTTGGGTAAATAGAATTGCATATATAACTTAGAGAGAGGAGAAGTGTAGTTCTATCGGATTGGGTTCCCCACACAATAGCGGGGTTCTTAGCATAAAGCGGGCATTAAGAGGAATCCTTCGTCGGACTAGCGTTCAGTCGAATAGTCTTAATATTCAGGTGAGCGATATTACCTAGAGATATGTGAGCTCATATTTATGGAACCTACACGGCCAAGTTGCCTTTTATTAATTTGAAAATTTGGTTCTCTAATTATTAAGAGTTATTTTAGTCTTAATATGATTCGGTGCCGAGCGTTAACCCGTCATCGAATAATTTAAGTCATTTCAGCTTTCCTTTATTTCTGTTTAAGTTAACATAAAAAATCCACCTTAATTCAGTAAAATAATAGTCCTCCCGGAGGAGTAGGAAAAGTCAACCCGAGCCCGAGAATAATACGACCTCGGTATTCTCCCGAATATCGAGTACTACATGCGATAGGTGCACTTGCCTCCTTTCGTTAAAAACTCGCTTTTTTACCAAGCCCGCGATGGTCGACTCATCGAACCAACCACCTAAATAAGAGTCTATTCGCGGGCCATCAAGTTTTTGGCGCCGTTGCCGGGGAATCTCGGCATTGTTATTTCGAATCTTGGTTACTATTAATTTTACTTTTTTTCACAAAAAAGGAAAAAAAAAAAATATATAACTACTTAAAAAATCACCTAAAAAAAAATTTCTTCCCTCTTCGTCTTTTTTTTAAAACCTTTTTTGTTTTTTTGGGTATATGACCCATGGACAACCTTCGGATTCTGAAACCTTTGATTTCGATCCTGAGATCGACCGCACCCTTGGGCGCATTCGTTCTCAATGCCGAGATCTTACTTTAGAACCCGAAGAATCAATCAGAGAACCCGTGTCCGTAGATATGGCCGACCTACTCCCAAATGTGGCCATAGAGCGTACAATGTCTTATTACGCCCAGCCAAATTCGGATGATACCGGGTCGAGTATTATTCGACCTATAGTGGAGAATAATAATTTTGAAATAAAATCAAGTGTAATCCAAATGATCTAAAATGTCATGCAGTTTGATGGACTGCCAGATGAGGACCCAAATGTCCACTTGTCCAATTTTTTAGAGATTTGCGGCACATTTAAAATTAATGGCGTCACTAATGAAGCCATTTGTTTGTGCTTATTTCCCTTCTCCCTCAAATCCAAAGCTAAGGCGTAGTTAATTTCCCTCCCGCGAGGATGTATCACGACCTAGGCTGAGTTGGCGGAGCGATTCCTGACGAAGTATTTCCCGCCCGTAAAAACTGCAAAATTGTGTACGGACATTTCGTCGTTCATTCAAAATGATCCTGAGTCTCTATATGAGACTTGGGAGCGCTTTAAGGAATTCCTTCACAGGTGCCCGCACCACGCGCTTCCAACATGGTTGCAGGTACAAATCTTTTATAATGGCCTTAATATTCAGACGCGTCAAATGATTGACGCGGCTGCCATGGGCACCCTGAATAATAAGACCCCCGAGGCCGCCCAGGCTTTATTTGAATAAATGGTTATGGATGCCTATAAGTGGAACGTCCCGCGAACACGCCCAAAGCAAGCGGCCTATGTTTTTGAAGTGGATGCCACGACTTTGTTATCCCTTCAAGTTGAAAGGCTAACAAAATAGGTGGCGGAGATGTCTGCTTCCTCCTCCACTTCTCCTTGGGCAAATTTTAATAATAATCTTCCCCCCTCTAACATCTGCGTAGTCGAGTAGTTCGTGGACTACATGAGAAATCCGGTTCATCCCTCCTTCCCCCAAAATAATCCTTATAGTAATAAATATAATCCGGGTTGGAGGAACCACCCGAATTTTTCATGGAGCAATCCGAATAATGCGCAACGCCCTCCTGCTTCTTTTGCGCCCGCATTTCCACCACCTCCTCCGAAGCCTTTTCCGGTGGAGGAAAATTTTAATAAATATGTCGCATCAAACGAGTCCAATATCCGGAACATCACCGGATCGCTAAATATTCTTGAATTACAGGTTGGACAATTGGCATGGCTCATGTCGGAATGCCCGCAAGGGGCGCTGCCAGGGAATACGGAGCCCAACCCTTGGGAAAACCTCTACGCTATAACCCTCCGTAGCGGTAAGGAGGTGGTCGATCCAAAACAGATCAATCCGCAGGTCCATATATCTCCTCCGACCCCTCTTCCCTCTTCTTTGATTACACAATCTTTTCAAAATTTAAAAAATAAAATTATTTCAAATACGCCCTTCCCGTATCTGCATAAGTGAGCGTAAGGACGCACACTACGAAAAATTTATTTTATTATTAAAACAAATTCAAATTAATGTTCCTTTTTGCGAGGCTATCTCGCAAATGCCTAAATATGCGAAAATTTTAAATGAATTACTCTTTAATAAACATAAATTAGATGATATTTCGCATATATCTCTCAACGATGTCTGCTCGGCGGCTCTTACAAATAAATTTCCCACAAAACAAAACGACCCGTGACAGTTTTCCATCCCGTGTCTTTTTGGCAATATATTAGTAAAATACGTCTTAGCAGATTTAGGCGCGAGCATTAATTTGATGCCATTCTCGCTCTTTCAAAAGTTAGGTTTGGGTACTCCTAGTCCTATAAATATGCGCATCCAGTTAGCGAATTGCTCGGTTAAGTTCCCTATCGGGGTCATGGAGGACGTCCTTGTCTGAGTAGACAAGTTTACCTTTTCGGTAGACTTCGTTTTCTTAGAAATAGAGGAGGATGCCGAGGTACCAATAATACTCGATCGCCCTTTTCTCGCCACCTCTCACGCACTAATAGATGTTAGTAATGGTCATCTTATCCTCCGGGTAGGAGAGGATCAAGTTACTTTCTCTATTAATCCCTCAATGGACAATTCGTCATCGAGCGACGATTTCTGCTATTCTTTAGATACCTTTTTTTGGAGATCGTTCTTCTCCCATTTTCGAGTCCGTATTTTTAAACGACGATATTTATGCGCTCAAAAATTTTAAATGTGATGAGGATACCTATATAGACTTGCCTTTCGAACCAATTGGTTCGAAATACATAGGAATTAAAACCTCGCTAGAAGAACCACCCACCCTAGATCTTAAACCCTTACCCGAATCACTCAAATACACTTTTTGGGAAAAGGCGATACGCTTCCCGTTATTATTTCTTCGGACTTGAGTGATTCAGATACTTCCGATTTATTGGAGGTTTTACTTAAACATCACTACGCAATTGTGTGGCAAATCTTTGACTTAAAGGGGATTAACCCCTCCTTTTGCACCCATAAGATCTTTCTTAACGATAATTTCCGCAAAACGATTCAGCCGCAGCGACGTCTTAACCCAAACATGAAAGACGTCATTAAAGCTGAGATTATTAAGTTATTAGATGCGGGGATTATCTACCCTATTTCAGATAGTTCATGGGTTAGTCCCGTGCATGTCGTGCCCAAGAAGGGCGGTCTAACCGTAGTGGCAAATGAGCATAATGAGCTTGTCCCAACTCGTACTATTACGCGTTGGCGAGTGTGAATCGATTATAGAAAACTTGATGATGTCACCTGCAAGGACCATATCTCACTACAGTTTCTGGACCAGATTTTAGAGCGTTTGTCTGGTCATCCATATTATTGTTTTCTTGATGGTGTATCGGGGTTTTTCCAAATCCCTATTTCCCCCGATGACCAAGAGAAAACAACTTTTACTTGCCCGTTTGGCACCTTCGCATACCAAAGAATGCCATTTGGATTCTGCAATGCGCCGGCTACATTCCAAAGATGTATGCTAGCGATCTTTGGCGAGCTAGCAAAAGACATTATGGAAGTCTTTATGGATGACTTTTCTATTTTCGGACGCTCTTTTCCCGATTAAGGGGATGGAGGTGCGAGGACACAAGCCTTGTTCTAAATTGGGAAAAATGCAACTTTTTGGTTCGTGGAGGTTTGGTCCTCGGTCATAAGATTTCGATTAAGGGGATGGAGGTGGATAAGACCAAGGTAGAAATTATAGAAAAACTTCCTCAACCAACAAATGTAAAATCTATTTGGAGTTTCTTAGGCCTTGCGGGCTTTTACCGACGATTTATTCAAGACTTTTCAAAAATAACAAAGCCACTAACTCACCTCCTGGAAAAGAAATCATGTTTCATCTTTAGTAGCGAATGCGAGTCCATCTTTAATTTAATAAAACAAAAACTTATCACCTCACCAATTTTAGTGGCCCCTAATTGGTCCCTTCCGTTCGAGATTATGTGCGATGCTAGTGATATTTCCTTAGGTTCCGTTCTTGGCCAACGTGTAGAAAAACATTTTCATCCAATTTATTATGCTAGCAAGACGCTCACTTCCACACAAGTAAATTACACGACGACGGAAAAGGAACACTTAGCCATCATTTTTGCTTTCGATAAGTTTCGCTCGTATTTAACGTTATCTAAAGTTGTCGTATTTATCGATCACTCCGCCCTTAAATATTTATTAGCTAAAAATGATGCGAAGCCCCGCCTTCTTCGATGGATTATCCTCCTACAAGAGTTTGATATGGAGATCCGGGATAAGAAGGGCGCGGAAAATCTAGCGGCAGACCACCTCTCCCATTTAGAAAATCCAGGTGCGGAAGCGCTCGTCGAATCTAAAATAAATGACAGATTCCCCGAGGAACGCCTCCTAGCCATTCATAATTCTTCGTCATCTTCGCCTTGGTTCACATATTTAGCAAATTACTTAGTTGTGCGGGTGCTTCCAAATGAGTTTTCAGGTCATCAAAATAAAAACTCTTTTTTAACTTGAAAAATTTATTTTGGGAGGACCCATTTATTTTTCGTATCTGTGCGGACCAAGCAGTCCGAAGATGCATTGCGGGTGTGGAGTGCTTGCAAATACTTAGGCACTGCCACGAGGGTCCAGCCGATGGGCATTATGAACCCAACCGGACCGCTCGGAAGGTACTAGAGGCGGGCTTCTTTTGGCCCACTCTCTTCAAAGATGTCATAATTTTGTGTGCGCATGCGATAGCTATCAGCGGTTGGGTAACATCTCTCAACGCGATGAGATGCCCCAAAATTTATTTTTAGAGTGCGAAGTCTTCGATTTATGGGGCATTGATTTTTTTGGCCCCCTACCTTTGTCTTTCAAAAATATATATATTTTAGTAGCGGTCGACTACGTATCGAGGCGAGCAGAAGCGCAAGCTCTCCCCACCAATGATGCGCGAGTCGTCGTTACATTTCTTAAAAAACTATTTTCTCGCTTCGGAACACCTCGCATAATTATGAGCGATAGGGGAACTCATTTCTGTAACGCTCTAATGGCTAAGACATTAGCGAAATACGGAGTCACGCACAAACTTGTCACCCCCTACAACCCGCAAACAAGTGGCCAAGTTGAGGTAGTAAATCGAGAGATTAAGCGTATATTAGAAAAAACAATTTCAATAAATAGGAAAGATTGGTCCGTTAAACTTGACGATGCGTTATGGGCGTATCGTATGTCATACAAAACCGTAACCGGTTGTACTCCATTTCGATTGGTCTATGGCAAAGCGTGTCATTTACCCGCAGAACTAGAACATCGCGCTCTTTGGGCTTTAAAACTCTTAAACCTCGACGCTAACTTAGCTGCTCAAAATAGAAAACTGCAACTAAACGAGCTCAATGAATGGCGTGCGAACGCTTATGAGAGCAATAATTTCTATAAGAAGCGTTCTAAGTTCTATCACGATCGAAAACTCAAAACCCCAAATTTTTTTTCTCCGAGCGATCTTTTTCTTCCTTATAATTCATGTCTTAGACTTTTTTCGGGTAAACTTAGATCTCGTTAGTCAGGTCCCTTTAAAGTTGAAGAAGTTTTTCCATATGGGGTCGTACTCGTCTCCTACCCAGAAAGAGGTTCGTTTAAAGTAAACGGTCATCGATTAAAGTTATACATAGCGGGCGACCCAGTGATCGAGCATAACGAAACCATAACCCTCCTCGATATATAAACCTGTCAATATAGTCAAGCTACACGACTATAAACAAAGCGCACCTGGGAGGCACCCCACGTCTACCTTTTTCGCCCTTTCCTTATGTTCTTTGATACTCTTTCTAATAATACAGGGTTTGTAAACGGGCTTCCCCGAACACGCATCAGAGACGTTTCTATCCTCCCTCTTTCTTTTTGTACATATAGCATTTATCATTCTCTCGTTCCACATACTTATCTTACAACATTGGGGACAATGTTGGATTTAAGTATGGGGGTGTTTTCCTGCTTTCCTTTCTGTACTTCCATCTTCCGCACTTAATTTTTTTTTTAAAATATATAAAAAAAATATACAAAACCAAAAAATTATAAAATAAAAACTCAAAAAAATAAATAAAATAATACCCTTTTTATTTTATCATCAAAAAATACTTCAAAAAAAATCACAAAATAAAAATTCAAAAATAAAATAAAATAAATAATCTTTAGATTTACTTTGTAAATATTTTTTCTTTGTAAATATTTTTTCTTTGCAAATATTTTTTCTTTGTAAATATTTTTTGTAAATATTCTCTTTATAAATATTCTTTTCTCTCTCCCCTCTTCCTTTCCTCCTCTTTGTAAATAACTTCTCTCTTTCCTCTTTTGTAAATATTTGCTTAAAAATCTTAAAAATACAAAAAAATTTTAAAACAAATATAAAATATTTCAAAAAATATATATATTTCTTTTTCGCATTTTTATTATATATTAGAAAAATAAACTCAAAATACAAAAAAAAATAATAACTTCAAAAAAAAGAGAAAAAAATGGACTAAATTAAAAATACAAAAAAAGATGATAACTTTAAAAATCCAAAATATTATAAAATTAAGTAATCAAATATTCCATTCTTAATCATTTTTGCTCTCCAAAAATATAGTTGCGAATTTATTTATATGTGAATTTCATTAATTCTTTATCCACTATTTGTTTGTTAATTAGAGATTGATAAATTTAAATAACAGGGTTAAGTTTTAAAGAATATCTTATGTTTTTCTTCTTAATATAGGGGACTTATTTTAGGCACTACTTCTAATTTATCTAAAATAGAGGCACGTGTATTATGTTAGAAAAAACAACTATAGACTTCATTTATTTCTACTTCAAACTTCTTGAAATACAAGAACATTCAATTTATCAAAGTTGCTCTCAATTTTTTTTATATTAAAAGCTAGTATTCTTCCTTAAAAAGTAAACCCTACCTACCCATATTTATCATGTTTTACTTGACATGATAAAATTTCCATCCTTAAAAGAACCTATGTCAATGGAAATAAGATTTCATTCTCTAAACATAGACATCCAATATTTTAAAAAGATTATATGTTATGGAGTAAGATGATAAAATTCATTACTCCTACACATATACATTGGGTTATATTGAAGTGGTTTAAAATAAATATATTTTAGGAAAATATGATTTCATTTTCTTAAAAACATAAAAAAAATTCATTTGAGGCTCGAGAAAAAAAAATTACCTCGCCTCCAAGCCTAAGCCCTCTTCATAGACCAAAACAACCCCCTTAGCCAATTCCAATGATTCTAGAAATAATTTAAAATTTTTTTGAGAGCATCATTTTAAATTCCATTATTTCCTTTAAAATTCTTGTAAGCTAAAGTTCATATAATTCCAAATCTATTTTTGTTATCTAACGATTACAATTTATGCTTGCTATTTGGTTACTTCAAGAAGTCTTTTTGGCCAAAACTTTTCCTCTATTTAAATCATCTTCATGAATTAGGATTTAACTCTTATACCCTGTATGTTTACTTAGATCTCTCTTTTAATTAATTTAAGTGGTAGCTAAATTTAGGATTTCTTTTAATTTCTTATAAATATATCTCCAACTTTTGCTCTGGAATAGCAAATGCTTAAGTATGGTGGTATTTGATAAGTTGTAAATATACACAATTTTCTGTGTTTTTATTATGTTAATTTAGTTTAGTTTTGTCTTTTTTTAGTTTGTTTTATTTAATAATTTCCTTATTTTTGTAAAGATTTACCTGACTTAGCTTTAATTTTGATTTCTGAAATTTTTCAGAAAATTATCAAAAAATGACCTGACATGCCCGTGTCCGAAGAATTGATATACCAGTGGCACGCCCTCGACGATCGTTGACCTCAGCGCGAACTTCTTCGAACCGAGCTCAACGTTCTCCACTTTATGCTAGTTGTCACACCCGTGTCAATCCCGACATGCCCGTGTCGGTCATTCCAGTCAACCCAGCTAGAGATCAGTTGCTGCCGACATCAAACTACAAGGTGTCAATATCACGCCCCCCTACACGCTCGTGTCAAAGAGTGACACGCCCATGAACAACACGTGTCCCGTTCCAGAAGCTTCCCGAATTCCTCCAGCTCGCCAGATTTTGACTCCCCCAGCACGCCAGCCTGACACTCCCCCTTGTCATACTCGTGACCAGGGCGTGTCTTTCCCAAAATTTTGTCTATAAATAAAAATTTTCTGTAATGTCCAAGGGTTCACTTTTTTGAGCCAAAGTTTAATGTCTTTTGTGGGCTGCTTGGTGTATTCCATTGCCATGTAAGGAGAACTTTCTCCCCCTCTCTTTTTATGTTTGTATTAGCTTCGTAATAAGTTCATTTTAATCAATAAAATATGTTAGCTTTTCTCTTCTTAAATGATTTTGGAATGAACTTGTGTGCCCACTTTGTTCTTCTTTTTTCCCCTTGAACTTCTTAGTATTTCTCTTTATGAAAAGTGTGTGTATGTGTATGAGTTTGACTCTTTTTTGTTTTTATCATCATGTTAGGTTTTATTATAGTTTTTATTTCCAAAATGAAATGTTATTTGGATAGTTTTTTCTAGCTTTTATGTTACTTTAAAATTGTAACTTTCCCATCCTAATGAGTTTTGTAAAAGAGATTTAAAAAGTGATTTTAATTTTCTTTAACTTAGTCTTTGTTTAGGGTGTAAAACTTTTTGTCCTTTTAAATTTTATTTCTACTTTTTTTTATCACTTTTATGAACTCTTAATTATGAAAAAGTTATAATTTTAATTTTTGAGCACCTTTGATTTTAGCTTTATTTTGAAAAACTTTTGCTCATTTAATTTTTATTTGTTCTTTTTATGTGTTTTTGGTAAAGTTTAAGAATAGAAAAGTAGTTGTTTTAATTTTTAGGTAACTTCCATTTTGTTTTTTAATTTGTGTGTGAAGTGTATGAGTTAGATTTTCATTTTTGTTCTTTAAAAATTATGTTGTGTGTGTGAGTGTAGGAAATAATTTTGATGCTTTCTTCAATTATGTTGCGTGTGTGAGTGTATGAGATAAATTTTCATGCTTTATTTTATCGCTTTCTTTCAATTCACGTAGAGTATGTGTGTGTGTGCGCAATTATTTCCCGCCTACTCATTTGAGTAGGACTCGCATTAATTTCCCGCCTACTCGTTTGAGTAGGACTTGTTATTTCCCCCTACTCATTTGAGTAGGACTTGCAATTTCCCATCTACTCATTTGAGTAGGACTTGTCATTTCCCGTCTACTCCATTGAGAAGGACTTGTCATTTCCTGTCTACTCATTTGAGTAAGACTTGTACTTGCATCTATTTCCCACCTACTCATTTGAGTAGGGCTTGTCATTTCCTTTATGGTTTTGAAGAGTGTGTGAGTTCTCATTTTAGTTAACTTTTAAATTTTTCTAACGTTGTGTTTGTTTTATGTCTTTTTCTTATAGCCCTTTAGCGTTTACTCTCGAATTCACGCCTCATTAAAACTATAAAGCCGTCCCCATTCCGATGAGTGGCTAATCGTCATTAGCACTCAGTATCGAAGAGCATTGAGACATATACAATGATTTGAAATAATTAAAGTTCTTTACTTTCACTTTAATTTAAGGACTTAAGGTTTACCCCGGGTTAACGATGTGTAGGACCACATATCGATGTATGGGCTCTATTTTTGTTATCCATATGCTAGCTAGCCGAGAGGTTGTGCGTATGGACCGATCCCCTTGGGTAAATAGAATTGCATATATAACCTAGAGAGAGGAGAAGTGTAGTTCTATTGGATTGGGTTCCACACCCAATAGTGGGGTTCTTAGCGTAAAGCGGGCATTAAGAGGAATCCTTCGTCGGACTAGCATTCGGTCGAATAGTCTTAATATTCAGTTGAGCGATATTACCTAGAGATATGTGTGCTCATATTTATGGAACCTACACGGCTAAGTTGCCTTTTATTAATTTGAAAATTTGGTTCTCTAATTATTAAGAGTTATTTTAGTCTTAATCCAATTCGGTGCCGAGCGTTAACCCGTCATCGAATAATTTAAATCATTTTCAGCTTTCCTTTATTTCTATTTTAGTTAACATAAAAAATCCACCTTAATTCAGTAAAATAATAGTCTTCCTGGAGGAGTAGGAAAAATCAACCCGAGCCCGAGAAAAATACGACCTCGGTATTCTCCCGAATATCGAGTACTACATGAGATAGGTTCACTTGCCTCCTTTCGTTAAAAACTCGCTTTTTTAGCATGCCCGTGATGGTCGACTCATCGAACCAACCACCTAAATAAGAGTCTGTTTGCGGGCCATCACTGGCCTTTGCTCTGGTCATCTTGACCCGGAGGCTCCAACCTTACTTCAAAGCACACTCCATCCCAGTGGTGACGGACCACCCCCTCCACAAAATCTTTGAGGGGGTGGAGCATTCAGGCAGATTGGCAAAGTGGCCGGTGGAGCTGAGTGAGTTTGATATCTCTTTCGTCCTGCGCCTCTCGTTCAAGGCCCAATCAATGGCCAAATTTTTTGCTGATTATGTGGTCGAGGTGGCGGAAGCAGAAGTCACTTGTCCCGTTCCCTAGAATGTGATGGTAGACGACGCATTAGGAAGACATTCCTTGGGGGTGGGGTGATCTTGGAGAGCTCCAAGGGAACGAGAATCGAGCAAACTGTGGTGGTGCACTTTCCCATAACTAACAATCATGCCGAGTATGAGGCGGTGATAACAGGATTGTACCTTGTAACATCCCATTTCCAACTAGACCCCTAAAACTTGTTTTGTCATGACAAAACCCTAGGAAGCCCAAGAAAGAGTCAAGTGGACCTGGTGGTGTGGATAGGGCCACTATGGTCTGCACTTAGCAGATTTCTAAACCTTGGTTTAAGGTGATCATGAGGCTTCACCAAGACTCCAAGACCCCACCTATACCTCCATAACCCTAGATAGGGGTCAATGGGTCACTAAGGACCCATGGAGGGTAGTCAAGGGAGCTAAGTTGACCAAAGTCAACTCTAACCCTAATTTGGGTCAAATTGACCTACACAAGGGTCAATTGCAGTCCCTTAGCCAAGTGGACCCCACCCATACCCTCATAGCCCTAGTGAGAGGCCAATAGGTCACCAAGGACCCATTGGGACCAATCATAAAGGCTAGGTTGACCAAAGTCAACCCTTGACCTAAAATGGTCAAAGTGCCCTAGTTAAGGGTCAAGTGACCTCCAAGGGCCAATCCAACCCCAACTTTACCCTAAGGGAGGCTAATGGGTCACCAAGGACCCATTGAAGAAACCTCAAGGACCAATTTGACTTAGGTGGGCCCTAGTCCAACTTTGGGTCAAGTTAGCCCAAATGGGCTAACTCAAGCTCAAGCCCATTGCAATTGGGCTAACCTTGACTTAAGTGACCAAATGGACTTGTGGGTTGCCATAGGATAGGGAGGAGCCAAATTTAAGGCATGGTGACTAGGAGAGAGAAAGCCACCCATGGAGGAGAGAGAAAGAGAAGGAAGAAGAAGGAAGGAGGACTTTGTGCTCCTCCCCCTCCCCAACCTCCCCATTCAATTCAGAAGAACAAGGGGGAGTGCAGCAGCCATTTTGGACTGGTTAGAGCAAGCTACACCCCCTACCAACCAAGCCACCATTGTTGACCAAGGCCAAAAATGGCACAAGGCATTCAGCCACCTAACTCCCCTCCTCTCCCTCTTTAAAAGCTTCACTGAGGTTCAAGGAGCATTTCCCACACTTTACCTGAAGGAGCCAAGTAATTTCCTGCATTTTTGAACAAGCCGACCACCACCGGCCACCACCATGCCAATCCGGCGATAAGCACGGCTACAGCCGCTACCACAGGTCCTCCTCCACTCCTTCTTGCATGGGTAGATCGTAGGGATCATTAGAACCAAGGTTGGAGCTCTATTGAGCCCAATCAAAATTTCAAATTCATGGTTTTTCCATGGTTTTTCCGCTTGTCGGGATTGCCAGAGCAGTGCTTCCCGGCGGCCAAGCCGCCGCCTGGAGGTAGCCCCGACCACCCCGAAGGTGTAGGCGGCGGTGGCCGGCCGGGGAGGTGGCCGGAGCGCCGGCGGCAGCCGCTGGAAATCGGCCCAGGTAGAAGCAATCCTGGCCGTCTTCCAGAGGAAGAAGATGACAGGATTCCGTCCATCTTGCGCCAAGATTCGTGCTGATGATGATAAAATACTATAGGATATGTATTTGATTTATTTCATTTTCTATCACATATTAGGTATTTAATGTATTTAATTATTAAAAATACCTAGAGCCCTTTTCAGAGAAAATGGTCAACACATGAAATATAGCCCTTTGGGTCTACTTTCAAACAAAATTAATTTGAAGGAATTTGGGTGACTGGTTTGACCAGGGAACTCATTTTGGTGGGGTCTATACAAATGAATAGGTAGTCATTAAACTAAGTGCCCACACTTCATACTTTGCCCAAATGAGTTGAAATTTTGGCAGGGAGTCATACTAACTAATATATAGAATCTGCCTAAAAATGGGAATTTTTGGAGATAATTTTTCTATAGTTTTGTAAATAATTTAATTTATGTAGGGTAAATTAATTTATGGGTCAAATGAAGTCCAAATTCATCCATATTTTGGTGGGAGGTATATGAGGTCAATATAGACCTCTGGTTAAAATATCATTAAGTTTGGAGATGATTTGAATGGAAATCATGCAAACCCTAGTTTTGCCCTAAGAAGGGCATTTTGGTCCAAATGTAATTTTTGCTTAGAGTGTCCAATTCACCTCAACAGAGGTCCAAATTTTGAACACTGACTTTTCATGAACTTGTGCACCTTCCAATGAAATATGGGGAGGTTTGGAATTGATTTTCCCTAAGATCCTAGGTCAAACCCTAAGGAAGGGCTTTTGTACCTTGTGAAGGGCATATGGCCAAAACACCTTGTATGACTATGAAATTTTGTAGGAAGGGTATTAGGGTAACTATAACCCTCTGGTTAAAATCTTAGGGTGTTTTGGAAAGTTTGGGACCCACAAAACCCTAACCCTAGTTTAGGGCACAAATATTGTAAGGTTGAAATGGGCTAGCTAAACTTCTCAAACTAAGATGAAATTTTGGTAGATTGGTCATAAGGATATTATAAGCCTCTGGTAATTTAATTGGGAATTTTGGGACAATAGTTATAGTACTTCATTTGTAACACAAGGGATGCCTCAATTTAATAAATTGGACATTATGGTCCCTCTGACCCTTGGGAGGTCATGAAAGTTTGGCAGAGGAAGTTTTGAATCATTATATGCATATATAAAGTTTATGAAAATTTTTGGATACATATTTGAGGTACTTACTTCACAAGCTTGTTAAATGAGGAAATTATTCAATAATTTAATTAAGACTATTTACTGATGAATAAATTATGAAATTTGGCCCAAATCATTTATATGCCATTAGAATCATATAGGAATTTTCTCTAAATTTTTGGAAGCAATATAGTCTTTTATATTTCTTGAAATGAATTTTCAAGGGTTAAAATGAAATAGGAATTTTGGGATAAAACCTTACTGAAAAATTTAGATATTTTGGAAGATGAGTTAAATCCTTATTTTAAATATCATATAAAATTAGTGGAATGATATCTTGCCTGAAAATGGTACTTCATGTTCATTATTGGAAATTTTAGTCACTAGAATAATTAAATAAATTATTGAATAAATAAGGAAAATTTTGGGTCTCTGGATTTAGGGCTTAAAAGTCATAATGGACCTCCATTAATTATTATAGGAGTATTGGATGATTATTTGATGTACTCCCCATTTTTGCATGATATTTAACCTTGTGTTCTGCATTTAGTAAATTGTTGAAAGGAAATGATTTGGCATAATTGGAGTTAGCCATCTTGCTGGATTTTGTAGATGTGGATGAGTCATCCTAGAAGTTTAGGTTAAGTAGTGAGATATTAGTCGGTAGTGTTGAGTAGTGCTTGTTCGACGAAAGATCGTCTTTCCCCGTAGAGTGAAAGGTCAAAATCACCTTAGGTTTAGTCTACCGTAATATGAAAAAGAAATGGGTAATGGATATGAGATTAGTTACCAACCAACAAGAATAAGTGCCTTGCGAAAGAGAGCTTTGGGATTCAGCCCATCATAGCTCCTAGTGCCCTCGAGAGCCCTTCAAAGGGAATACCTTGGGCAGTCCTGGGTAAAACCTAAGTCGTAGGTATAAAATCGCCACAAGAGTAAATAGTAAACTTAGGATTTCACACTCTCACACCCCAATGTCCCGGGAGATAGTTTGGGTTACTCGGGCAATAAGCCCAGTGGTTATGGTGATGGGCATGGTGGCCCGGAGAGCTTTGGGTCGGTTATTGATTATGACGGACGGGATAGTTCGGGGAGCTTCGACTCGGTTGTTGATTATGATGGATGGGATAGTCTGGAGAGCTTCGGCTCGGTTGTTGATTATGATGGACGGGATAGTTTGGGGAGCTTCGGCTCGGTTGTTGATTTATGATGGACGGGATAGTCCGGGGAGATTTGGTTCGGTTGTTGTTTGGACTCATAACTATTGCATGTGCATAGAAGGTATAAGGTGGCGGGTCTTCGGTATTGGAGGGTCGATGCACCGACACCAATACACTGACTCGGCAAGTGTGGTTAGCACTTCGCCAACAGAAGTCCGGTGCGCCAGCCGGCAAGAGTACGCAGGAGTCCGCTTTGTGCACCAAGCGTTGAGTCGTATGATAGGTCTGACCGGTAGTGCTTTACTGGTTTAGAGGTGGGCGAGGCCCAACCCACCGCTTCCGTCTGCCACTACGGAGGTATCCTGGGAGGTAACGGCTCCGAAAGGGGGAACTAAAGGTCTGTGTACACAGAGTCGAGTGGGTGAGTCGCACTTGCATGTTCACATCATAGCATAATTGTATTTCATAGCATAACCATTGCATATAACCTGACACCTAATATATAAGCGGTATGGGACGCTCTATACATTAGGCCTTGCAAAACGACCCCTTGGCCTATAAGTTCGTGCGAGCGTGCTTATAAGTCAAGGTTCTCTTTCAGTATTAAATATTTAAGCCTGCTAGAAAAACCGACACCCTATCGTATAAATCGGTATGGAACTTTTTATACGATAGGAGCCCTGCAAGAGATCCCTTAGCTTATGTGTATTCGCATAAGTTAAGGTCACTTATTCTAATTTTGTATCATTATTACCATACTTAGAACTGCTAGTCTAGTTCCGCTGCCATCTGCTATTTGACATTCTCCACCTTCATGTCCTTTCCTTTCCTTCTCCCCGCTCGGTGCTTAAGAGCCATGGGGGAAGGGGCCGAGGACGATAGGACTTAGTCTTTTAGACTAACGGTTTTCGAACCACATCATTTAGGGGACCACGGAGCCCAGCATGGAGGAGCAGCCCCGGAGGTCGACACGCTTGGAGATCGGACAGTCTAGTACTGGAGTCCAGACAGCAGGGACTGTGAGTCCTGAACACTAGTAGTTATATTAGTTTGCTTCCTCGATGAGTGATTTGTAGTGAGGACTTGATGTACCGGGCATAAGCCCGAGATTTTTATTATATGTACTATCTGTGGACACTCCCTTCGTGGAGCTTATTTTCTATACATGTGATTTTCTGTGGACTTGCTTTTATTCTATTGCTACAGTTGTGATCGATTTTGGCCAGCAGAATCGACATCTTGTAGTGACGACCTTCCCGGGTGCGAAGGTATCACCGCAAGGTGGCGGTTCTAGGCCTAAGACCCCGGTGTCGAAAAGGAAAAAAAAATGGGGGTCTTACAAGGGTATCAGAGGGAACCTCGATCAGAAAAGTAGCAGACCACTAACCCTGGGACACCCCCGCTCGAGTTTAGTTTGGGGACAAACTAAGCAGCGGAAGCAGTGGTGGGCCCATATGGGAAATCACATGAAAATTGTCCACTTTTAGTTAAATCTGTGAGACTTCTTATATTTGGCTTCTATTACGCAGCCCCCAGCGCAGCAAACACCACAAGGCGGAGTTCAGCAGACTCCGACTGTTGCACCACCTCCCCTGGTCCCCACTCCATTCCTACACTCGGAGATGGGTCAAATGCTGACGACCATTCTAGATGCTTTCAGGGCTCAGCAGGTTCCGGCTCCGCAGCCAAACCTGGGGGCCAATTGGCTGAGCATCTTTCGAGGACTCTCCCGTCCATCTTACTTGGGGACAGAATCCGCTGTACGGATAGAAGAATGGCTAGAGATTATGTACGAAATGCTGACTGGGATACGGTGTCCCTGGGAGGAGAGGGTGGCCTTGGTTGTCTCCTGCCTGGAGTCCCATGCCAAGAGGTGGTGGAAGACGCTGCTGTACACAATGTTTGCTGATAGGGAGGTTACGGAAGTTACCTGGGAAGAGTTCAGGACCGCGCTGCTGGAGCATTTTGTTCCACAGTTGGCCAGGGATGAGTTGGAGGAGCGGTTCTTACAGCTGAAGCAGGGCACCCAGACAGTGGTAGAATACCATCGAGAGTTCGACCATTTGGCTCGATATGCAGATTCTTACCAACTGGACGAAGCGGGATACATCAAGAGATTCTATAAGGGCCTACAGGAGGACTTGAGGGAGGCTTTGTTGTTTGTATCCGACGGGCCTATCTCCCGGATTTTGGAGATGGCAAAGAGGATTGAGGCTGATTGGCACACCACTCGGGGCCGGAAGCGGCAAGCGGAGGATCAAGGCCGGAGAGCCAGAAATGATCAGCGGCAAGGTGCTATACCAGGTGGGAGAAGGACAGAGGACCAGCCTCGTCAGGAAGTGAGGCAGGAGCCGAGGGAGCAGGTGATATTGGCCCCTCAGCCTCTTCAGATGAGGGAGGCACCAAGACCCAGGGGTATGGCATTTCCCCCACCGGAGTGCTACAACTGCCATCAGATAGGACACATTCGGAGAAACTACCCCATGAGGGGAGCACCTTTACCAGCACCCCAGGATGCCCCGCATGCCCAACAGTTTGGAGGATGAGTACGTGGTCGAGGATGTGGTTTCCAGGGTGTAGATCGCAGGCAGCAGAGGGAGCAAATTTATGTACTGGATTTGACTCAACCCCGGAACCCGGAGCAAGTAATCATTGGTACGTTAGAAAATTGTAAACTTATTTTCTCATGACCTTTAAGTTTATATAGAAGTGATAATCTAGGGAAGAAAACCATAGCTAGATTCTAAGACATTTAACTTTCCCCACCCCCAGGAATAGTTTTCATCAGCGGCAAACCCGCTTATACGCTATTTGATATGGGTGCTTCACACTCGTTTATATTGGAAGCCTTCGTAGAAGGGTTGGAAGGCGTGGAGCGATTCACGGGTCTGATGATGAGGATATGATTACCCGACGGATCAGAGTTGTTCACCTCTGCCCACTGCAATATGGAGGCGGAGATCGGCGGAAGGATATTTGAAGCTCCAACGACGATCATAAAGATGCCAATCTTTGATTTGATCCTAGGAATGACGTGAGTGAACTGGAATCATGCTCAAATTAACTGCACGTCCAAGAGAGTTACAGTGAGACATGGAGATTCCTACCTCATCATTGAAGGTACTAGATCTATTCCCCCTCTCATGCTGTCATCTGTACAGGCCGTCAAGGCTTACTTATAAGGGGAAGAAGTGTATGAGGTAATATTTGAAATGACTGAGGCCAAGGTCTCCACCTCGGGTATTCCGGTGGTGCGAGATTTTGCCGACGTATTCCCAGAGAAACTGCCTGGGCTACCCCCGCACCAGGAGCAGGATTTCTAGATACAGCTGGTGCCGGGGGCTAAGCCGACAGCTAGAGCCCCTTACCGGATGGCCCCAAAAGAGCTGACAGAATTTTGAAACCAACTCCAGGAACTGGTGGAAGCCGGATTTGTTAGACTGAGTTCCTCGCCATGGGGAGCCCCGATCTTATTTGTGAAGAAGAAGGATGGGACACTTCGCCTGTGCATCGATTATCGAGCACAAAACAGGCTGACCGTCCGGAATACCTATCCGCTCCCATGGATAGACGAATTATTCGACCAGCTGGAGGGAGCCCATTATTTCTCGAAGCTGGATTTAAGGTCGGGTTACTACCAGCTACAGATCTAGGAGGAGGACATTCCAAAGACTGCTTTCAGTAGCATATATGGGCTATATGAGTTTACCGTGATGCCCTTCGGGCTCACAAATACTCCGTCGGCATTCATGAGCTTCATGAACCGGGTTTTTGAGGCCTACTTGGATGTGTTCGTCATAGTATTCATAGACGACATCCTGATCTACTCTAGGATGGAAGAGGAGCACACTCGGCATCTGACGTTGACTCTGGAGAGACTACGGGAGCACAAGCTCTATGCAAAGATCAGCAAATGCCAGTTTTGGTTGAAGGAGGTGGCCTTCTTAGGCCATATCATCAGTGGTGCTGGGTTGGCAGTGGACCCGGCCAAGATCCAAGCAGCCCGGGACTGGCTACAGTTGAAGACGACCACAGATGTACGAAGTTTCCTAGGACTCGCCGGTTACTACCGGAAGTTCGTAGAGGGATTCTCTCGTATCACCCTTCCACTCACATCTCTGATAAGGAAGGAGGTGCCCTTTATCTGGACCCCATAGTGTGAGGCGGCTTTTCAAGAGCTAAAGGGGCGACTCACTTCGGCTCCTATACTTGCTCTCCCTTCAAGGAAAGAAGGATTCCAGGTCTACACCGATGCCTCCTACCAGGGCATGGGTGCAGTGCTTATGCAGAGTGGCCATGTGATAGCTTACGCTTCTAGGCAGTTGAAGAAGCATGAGCAAAACTACCCAGTCCATGACTTAGAGATGGGAGATGTCATCTTTGCACTAAAAGTCCGGCGTCACTATCTGTACGGTGTCCACTGCGACATATACTCTGACCACAAAAATTTGAGGTATGTGGACACGTAAAAAGAGCTGAACATCAGACAGAGATGATGGGTGGAGTTTTTGGCAGACTACCAGTATGAGATGCACTACCACCCGGGAAAGGCGAATGTGGTAGCAGATGCACTGAGCCGAAAGACCGCAAATGCCGGAGTAGGAACACAGTTGATGGCTTTGGAGTTAGTTCAGATGTTAGATAAGATGCAAATATCCCTGGTGTCTGAGGATCACCCTGAGTTATACCGAGAGTATCTTTCGTCATTAATCGCCACTGATGACATTCGAGAAAGGGTCAAGGATGGACAGAGGCAGGATACCCAGCTAGAGCCGATATTCCGGGCCTTAGAAGCAGGCACTGCGGGAGATTACACACTGAGGGACGACTTAGTATGCTTTAGAGGACGGGTCTACATACCAGAGGGAGGCCAGGTCCGAGAGGACATCATGATGGAGGCTCATTGCAGTCGATATTTGGTACACCCGGGGATTACAAAGATGACTGCAGATCTGAAGAAGACTATGTTCTGGCCCAGCATGAAGAAGGATATCACCTACTTCGTGACCCATTGCGAGGCATGCCAGTTAGTGAAAGCGTAGTGCAGAAACCCCGCAGGATTATTGCAGCCACTCCCAGTACCAGAGTGGCAGTTCGATGATATCGCCATGAACTTTATACACGGACTTCCTCGATCGAGGACGGGGAATGATTCGATCTGGGTGATCATCGACCGGCTGACAAAGGTAGCAAGGTTTATTCCAATCAGGAAGGATGACTCGGTAAGTGTGCTTGTCCGAAAGTTTATGGAGCAGTTCGTTCGCAATCATGGCGTCCCCAAGTCGATTGTGTCAGACCGGGATGGACGATTTACATCCAGGTAGTGGAAGTCAGTGTAGACTTACTTGGGCACTCGACTAACATTCAGTACGGCTTTTCATCCCCAGACGGATGGACAGACGGAACGAACCAACCGGACTCTGGAGGATTTACTACGACTCTGCATATTAGATCGCGGTGAACCTTGGGAGAAGTTATTACCGCTGATCGAGTCCTCGTATAATAACAGCTACCAGTCTAGTATAAAGATGGCTCCTTATGAGGCGTTGTACGGACGGAAGTGCAGGACTCCGCTGTCATGGATACAGGACGAGGACCCTAAGGCATTGGATTCGGAGTTTGTCGAGGACACCGAGGCTCAGGTGAGATTGATACGGGACAGGATGCTAGAAGCACAGAGCCGACAGGCTAAGTATTACGACGCTCGACACCGTCAGGTGGAATTCCAGGTGGGAGATCAGGTGTTCTTGAAGATCCAACCAATGCATGGAGTTACTCGGGCACGCGGACAGAGGAAGAAGCTCAGTCCAAGATATATGGGGCCTTATAGGATCCAGGAGCGGATCAGTCCCTTGGCATACAGGTTGGAGCTGCCACCGGAACTGGCAAGTCTGCACGACGTGTTCCATATATCTTCTCTTAGGAGGGCTCTACTATGCCCGGAACAACAAGTTATAACCATAGATGGATCGATAGCCTCTGATCGGCCAATTCACCTAGAACCGGTCCGGATTGACGACAAGGGGGCACGAGTCTTATGCCACAAGAAGGTTCTGTTAGTCAAGGTCCTATGGAGAAATCACGGAAGAGAGGAGCACACATGGGAGCCCCAGGACTTGATGCGACAAAGATACCCAGAACTCTTCAGTCAGGTATACCTCACAACCACTCAAGATGTTCAATTTAATTCCCTATTTTAAACTAGTAGGACTGAAATTTCAAGAATAAGGGATAAACTTTTGTTTATTGAGGTCTAGACTTTGCCAATTGGGCGATTTGGTCTTAAATTTGACTATCACCTTTAAATCTCACATAATCAAGCATGGTGTCGTGACGTAAATCTTTCAATTCTCATGGGATATTACAAATTTCTCGCTCCCCGATAGGAGTCCCCGTAGGCTTAACCTTGATTTCGGGGACGAAATCTTTGTTTTGTTTATTGGGATTTGTAACATCCCATTTCCAACTAGACCTCTAAGAGTGGTTTTGTCATGACAAAACCCTAGGAAGCCCAAGAAAGAGTCAAGTGGACCTGGTGGTGTGGATAGGGCCACTATGGTCTGCACTTAGCAGATTTCTAAACCTTGGTTTAAGGTGATCATGAGGCTTCACCAAGACTCCAAGACCCCACCTATACCTCTATAACCCTAGGTAGGGGTCAATGGGTCACTAAGGACCCATGGAGGGTAGTCAAGGGAGCTAAGTTGACCAAAGTCAACTCTAACGCTAATTGGGTCAAATTGACCTATACAAGGGTCAATTGCAGTCCCTTAGCCAAGTGGACCCCACCCATACCCTCATAGCCCTAGTGAGAGGCCAATAGGTCACCAAGGACCCATTGGGACCAATCATAAAGGCTAGGTTGACCAAAGTCAACCCTTAACCTAAAATGGTCAAAGTGCCCTAGTAAAGGGTCAAGTGACCTCCAAGGGCCAATCCAACCCCACCTTGACCCTAGGGGAGGCTAATGGGTCACCAAGGACCCATTGAAGAAACCTCAAGGACCAATTTGACCTAGGTGGGCCCTAGTCCAACTTTGGGTCAAGTTAGCCAAAATGGGCTAACTCAAGCTCAAGCCCATTGCAATTGGGCTAACCTTGACTTAAGTGACCAAATGGACTTGTGGGCTGCCATAAGATAGGGAGGAGCCAAATTTAAGGCTTGGTGACTAGGAGAGATAAAGCCACCCATGGAGGAGAGAGAAAGAGAAGGAAGAAGAAGGAAGGAGGACTTTGTGCTCCTCCCCCCTCCCCAACCTCCCCATTCAATTCAGAAGAACAAGGGGGAGTGCAGTAGCCATTTTGGACTATTTAGAGCAAGCTCCACCCCCCTACCAACCAAGCCGCCATTGTTGACCATGGCCAAAAATGGCACAAGGCATTCAGCCACCTAACTCCCCTCCTCTCCCTCTTTAAAAGCTTCACTGAGGTTCAAGGAGCATTTCCCACACTTTACCTGAAGGAGACAAGCAATTTCCTGCATTTTTGAACAAGCCAACCACCACCGGCCACCACCATGCCAATCCGGCGATCAGCACGGCTACAACCGCCACCACAGGTCCTCCTCCACTCCTTGCATGGGTAGATCGTAGGGATCATTAGAACCAAGGTTGGAGCTCAATTGAGCCCAATCAAAATTTCAAATTCATGGTTTTTCCATGGTTTTTCCGCTTGTCGGGATCGCCGGAGCAGTGCTCCCCGGTGGCCGTGCCGTCGCCTGGAGGTAGCCCCGACCACCCCGAAGGTGTAGGCGGAGGTGGCCGGCCGGGGAGGTGGCCAGAGCGCCGGCGGCAGTCGCTGGAAATCGGCCCAGGCAGAAGCAATCCTGGCCATCTGCCAGAGGAAGAAGATGACGGGATTCCGTCCATCTTGCGCCAAGATTCGTGCTGATGATGATAAAATACTATAGGATATGTATTTGATTTATTTCATTTTCTATCACAGATTAGGTATTTAATGTATTTAATTATTAAAAATACCTAGAGCCCTTTTCAGAGAAAATGGTAAACACATGAAATATAGCCCTATGGGTCTACTTTCAAACAAAATTAGTTTGAACCAATTTGGGTGTAGTGTTTGACCAGGGAACTCATTTTGGTGGGGTCTATACAAATGAATAGGCAGTGATTAAACTAAGTGCTCACACTTCATACTTTGCCCAAATGAGTTGAAATTTTGGCAGGGAATCATACTAACTAATATCTAGAACCTGACCAAAAATGGGAATTTTTGGAGATAATATTTCTATAGTTTTGTAAATAATTTAATTGATCTAGGGTAAATTAATTTATGGGTCAAATAAAGTCCAAATTCATCCAAATTTTGGTGGGAGGTATATCAGGTCAATATAGACCTCTGGTTAAAATTTCATTAAGTTTGGAGGTGATTTGAATGGAAATCATGCAAATCCTAGTTTTGCCCTAAGAAGGGCATTTTGGTCCAAAATGTAATTTTTGCTTAGAGTGTCCAATTCACCTCAACAGAGGTCCAAATTTTGAACACTGACTTGTCATGAACTTGTGCACCTTCCAATGAAATATGGGGAGGTTTGGAATTGATTTTCCCCAAGATCCTAGGTCAAACCCTAAGGAAGGGCTTTTGTACCTTGTGAAGGGCATGTGGCCAAAACACCTTGTATGACTATGAAATTTTGTAGGGAGGGTATTAGGGTAACTATAACCCTCTGGTTAAAATCTTAGGGTGTTTTGGAAAGTTTGGGACCCACAAAACCCTAACCCTAGTTTAGGGCACAAATATTGTAGGGTTGCAATGGGCTAGCTAAACTCCTCAAACTAAGATGAAATTTTGGTAGATTGGTCATAAGGATATTTGAGCCTCTGGTAATTTAATTGGGAATTTTGGGACAATAGTTATTGTACTTCATTTGTAACACAAGGGATGCCTCAATTTAATAAATTGGACATTAAGGTCCCTCTGACCCTTGGGAGGTCATGAAAGTTTGGCAGAGGAAGTTTTGAATCATTATATGCATATATAAAGTTTATGAAAATTTTTGGATACATATTTGAGGTATTTACTTCACAAGCTTGTAAATGACGAAATTATTCAATAATTTAATTAAGACTATTTACTAATGAATAAATTATGAAATTTGGCCCAAATATTTATATGCCATTAGAATCATATTGGAATTTTCTCTGAATTTTTGGAAGTAATATAGTCTTTTATATTTCTTTAAATGAATTTTCAAGGGTTAAAATGAAATAGGAATTTTGGGATAAAACCTTACTGAAAAATTTAGATATTTTGGAAGATGAGTTAAATCCTTATTTTAAATATCATATAAAATTAGTGGAATGATATCTTGCCTGAAAATGGTACTTCATGTTCATTATTGGAAATTTTAGTCACTAGAATAATTAAATAAATTATTGAATAAATAAGGAAAATTTTGGGTCTCTGGATTTAGGGCTTAAAAGTCATAATGGACCTCTATTAATTATTATAGGAGTATTGGATGATTATTTTATGTACTCCCCATTTTTGCATGACATTTAACCTTGTGTTCTGCATTTAGTAAATTGTTGAAAGGAAATGATTTGGCATAATTGGAGTTAGCCATCTTGCTGGATTTTGTAGATGTGGATGAGTCATCCTAGAAGTTTAGGTTAAGTAGTGAGATATGAGTCGGTAGTGTTGAGTAGTGCTTGTTCGACGAAAGATCGTCTTTCCCCGTAGAGTGAAAGGTCAAAATCACCTTAGATCTAGTCTACCGTAATATGAAAAAGAAATGGGTAATGGATATGGGATTAGTTACCAACCAACAAGAATAAGTGCCTTGCGAAAGGGAGCTTTGGGATTCAGCCCATCATAGCTCCTAGTGCCCTCGAGAGCCCTTCACAGGGAATACCTTGGGCAGTCCTGGGTAAAACCTAAGTCGTAGGTATAAAATCGCCACAAGAGTAAATAGTAAACTTAGGATTTCACACTCTCACACCCCAATGTCCCGGGAGATAGTTTGGGTTACTCGGGAAATAAGCCCAGTGGTTATGGTGATGGGCATGGTGGCCCGGGGAGCTTTGGCTCGGTTGTTGATTATGACGGACGGGATAGTTTGGGGAGCTTCGGCTCGGTTGTTGATTATGACAGATGGGATAGTCCGGGGAGCTTCGGCTCGGTTGTTGATTATGACAGACGGGATAGTCCGGGGAGCTTCGACTCAGTTGTTGATTTATGACGGATGGGATAGTCCGGGGAGATTTGGTTCGGTTGTTGTTTGGACTCATAACTATTGCATGTGCATAGAAGGTATAAGGTGGTGGGTCTTCGGTATTGGAGGGTCGATGCACCGACGCCAATACGCTGACTCGGCAAGTGTGGTTAGCACTTCGCCAACAGAAGTCCGGTGCGCCAGCCGGCAAGAGTACACAGGAGTCCACTTTGTGTACCAAGCGTTGAGGCGTACGATAGGTCTGACCGGTAGTGCTTTACTGGTTTAGAGGTGGGCGAGGCCCAACCCACCGCTTCCGTCTGCCACTACGGAGGTATCCTGGGAGGTAACGGCTCCGAAAGGGGGAACTAAAGGTCTGTGTACACAGAGTCGAGTGGGTGAGTTGCACTTGCATGCTCACATCATAGCATAATTGTATTTCATAACATAACCATTGCATATAACCTGACACCTAATGTATAAGCGGTATGGGACGCTCTATACATTAGGCCTTGCAAAACGACCCCTTGGCCTATAAGTTCGTGCGAGCGTGCTTATAAGTCAAGGTTCTCTTTCAGTATTAAATATTTAAGCCTGTTAGTAAAATCGACACCCTATCGTATAAATCGGTATGGAACTTTTTATACGATAGGAGCCCTGCAAGAGATTCCTTAGCTTATGTGTATTCGCATAAGTTAAGGTCACTTATTCTAATTTTGTATCATTATTACCATACTTAGAACTGCTAGTCTAGTTCCGCTGCCATCTGCTATTTGACATTCTCCACCTTCATGTCCTTTCCTTTCCTTCTCCCCGCTCGGTGCTTAGGATCCATGGGGGAAGGGGCGGAGGATGATAGGACTTAGTCTTTTAGACTAACGGTTTTTGAACCACATCATTTAGGGGACCACGGAGCCCAGCATGGAGGAGCAGCCCCGGAGGTCGGCACGCTTGGAGATCGGACAGTCGAGTACTGGAGTCCAGACAGCAGGGACTGTGAGTCCCGAACACTAGTAGTTGTATTAGTTTGCTTCCTCAATGAGTGATTTGTAGTGAGGACTTGATATACCGGGCATAAGCCCGAGATTTTTATTATATGTACTATCTGTGGACACTCCCTTCGTGGAGCTTATTTTCTATACATGTGATTTTCTATGGACTTGCTTTTATTCTATTGCTACAGTTGTGATCGATTTTGGCCGGCAGAATCGGCATCTTGTAGTGACGACCTTCCCGGGTGCAAAGGTATCACCGCAAGATGGCGGTTCTGGGCCCAAGACCCCGATGTCGAAAAGGAAAAAAAATGGGGGTCTTACATACCTGGCCAGGGAACTGGGATTGTGTGATGTGGAGGTCCTCACTGACACCATGGTGGTGGCCTCCCAGATCAATGGGGAGTTTGAGGCGTGGGAGCCTACTCTCCAGTTATACTTGGCAAAGGTGAATAGGGTCATTGGTATATTCCATACCTTCTCCATCCGACACGTTCCGCGGGAGGAGAATGAGAAGGTTGATCAATTGGCCAAGCATGGTCCCCGAATGGGGGGGGGGGGGGGTACCATCACTAACCTATTCCACCCGTTCATCGAAGAGGGAGAGTTGATGGAGGTGGATCAACACCCTTCATGGATGGATCCATTCGCAATATTCCTATCCACATGGGAGTTACTAGATGGGATGGATAAGAAGAAGTTCAAGCACAATTCCTCATATTATCTCATGCGTGATGGGCAGTTGTATAGAAAGACTCTTTTGGGGATGTTGGCACGATGCGTGGCTGAGAGGGAGGTCTAGAGGATTCTAGAGGAGGTGCATTCTGAGGAATACGGAAGTCACTCGGGAAGTAGAACCTTAGAAGGGGAGGATAGTCCAACAGGGGTACTTCTGGCCGACCCTAAGTCAGGATGCTGCGGAGTTCACAAGAAAATGCCACAAGTGTAAGCTGTTTCCCCCCTCTAACTTCATCCAGCTAAGCGGCTTAGGAGTATCACGGCTCTCTGGCCCTTCGCCATTTAGGGTATGGATCTGTTAGGACCTTTCCCCCAGGCCAGCGGACCGAGGAGGTTCCTGCTGGTGATGATAGACTAATTTTCTAAGTGATTGGAAGTGAAGGCGCTAGCCAAGGTGACCTCCCAGGTAATCAGGAACTTAATGTCGGGGGAGATCATCTGCCGACACGGTCTGCCCCAGGCCATAGTCACGGACATTAGGCCTAAGTTCGCCAGCGCTGATTTCATCAACTTCTGTGGGCAGATCAGGATCAATCTCAAGTTCACCTCGGTCCACCATCCTAAGAGCAACGGGCAGGTAGAGGCAGCAAAATAAATCATCGTCAACCTTTTCAAGAAGAAAGTTGAGAATTTGAGGGGTAACTGGGTGGAGCAGCTTTCTTTAGTTCTGTGGGACCTGAGAAACACTCCCAACACGGAAACAGGGGAGACCCACTTCAGGATCTCCTATGGTTGCGAGGTTGTACTTCCAATAGAGTTCGAGGTCTGGATGCCTCGGGTGGTCGAGGAGGAAGAAGGAAGGAAAGAATGGTAGGATGAGAATGAGGAGGAGTTACGGCTCTGCTTGGACATGATGGAGGAGCTACGTGACCTGTTTGTCATCTGACAGGAAGAGACCAAGTGAAGAATGGCTAAGAACTTCGACAAGCACATCAGGGTCAAATAGTTCGCAGAAGGGGACTTGGTCCTGAAGAAGGTGGATGCGGCATGAAGGTCAGCAGTAGTGGGGAAGCTCAACCCCAACTGGGAAGGCCCGTACATTATCAGGGAGGCTCTAAGGTCAGGAGGGTACCGTCTCTAGAAAGTGGAGGGTGATAACTTAAGTCATACCTAGAGTGGAGATGACTTGAAACGTTTCTACGCATGAAAGAAAATATGTACGTTTGTTCCTTTAATGAATATGAAATCCTTTGATGCTTCAACTCTTTTGCAGATCAAGTTTGTGGCAAGTCATATTTATCAAGCTAAGTCCTAAAATGCTATCGTTGCCAGGATTCCACCGAGATGGCAGGGGCCGAAGATTGGCCAAAGGAAAGTATTCTCGCTCTAGGGTTAGGTCCCATGATGCTCCTGCTGCCAGGCTTCCATCTAGCTGGCATGGCTGGGATCCTCGAGTGACGTCGTTATGACCCTGGAGGGCTGAGCTCGGTTGATGCTCAACACCCGCCGTCAGACTCTCACCTAGCTGATTGGGCCGGTGGTAGCGCACGGAGGTTGGATAAAGGAAAGTATTCTCACTCTGGGGTTAGGTCCCGAGATGCTCCCGCTGCCAGGCTTCCAAATAGCTGGCAAGGTCGGGATCCTCGAGTGATATCGTTATGACCCTGGAGGGCTAAGCCCGATTGATGCTCAACACCCGCCGTAAGGCTCTCACCTAGCTGATTGTGTCGGTGGTAGCGCCCGGTGGTTGGAAAAATGAAAGTATTCTTGCTCTGGGGTTAGGTCCCGAGATGCTCTCGCTGCCAGGCTTCCACCTAGCTGGCAGGGCCGGGATACTTGAGTGACGTCATTATGACCTTGGAAAGCTGAGCCCGGTTGATGCTCAACACCCACCGTCAGGATCTCACCTAGCTGATTGTGCTGGTTGTAGCGCTTGGAGGTTGGACAAAGGAAAGTATTCTCGCTCTAGGGTTAGGTCCCGAGATGCTCCCATTGTCAGGCTTCCACCTAGCTGGCAGGGCCGAGATCCTCGAGTGATGTCGTTATAAACCTGGAGGGTTGAGCCCGGTTGATGCTCAATATACGCCATCAGGCTCTCACCTAGCTGATTAGGCTGGCGGTAGTGCCCGGAGGTTGGACAAAGGAAAGTATTCTCACTCTTGGGTTAGGTCCCGAGATGCTCCTGCTTCCAGGCTTCCACATAGTTGGCAGGGCCGGGATCCTCGAGTGATGTCATTATGACCCTGGAGGGCTAAGCCCTATTAATGCTCAACACCCACCATCAGGCTCTCACCTAGCTGATTGGGCCGGTGGTAGCGCCCGGAGGTTGGACAAAGGAAAGTATTCTCGCTCTGGGGTTAGGTCTCGAAATGCTCCCGCTACTAGGCTTCCACCGAGCTGGCATGGCTGGGATCCTTGAGTGACATCATTATGACCTTAGAGGGCTAAGCCCGGTTAATTCTCAACACCCACCGTCAGGCTCTCACCTATCTGATTGGGTCAGTGGTAGCGCCCGGTGGTTGGAAAAATGAAAGTATTCTCGCTCTAGGGTTAGGTCCCGAGATGCTCCCGATGCCAGGCTTCTACCTAGCTGGCATGGCCGGGATCCTCGAGTAAGATCATTATGACCTTGGAGGGTTGATCCTGGTTGATTCTCAACACCCTCTGTCAGGCTCTCACAGAGCTGATTGGGATGGTGGTAGTGCCTAAAGGTTGGACAAAGGAAAGTATTCTCGCTCTAGGGTTAGGTCCCAAGTTGCTCCCGCTGCGCTGCTTCCACCTAGCTAGCAGGGCCGAGATCCTTGAGTGACGTCATTATAACTCTAGAGGGCTGAGCCCGATTGATGCTTAATGCCCGCCATCAAGATCTCAACTAGTTGATTGTGCCGGTGGTAGCATCCGGAGGTTGGACAAAGGAAAGTATTTTCGCTCTAGGGTTAGGTTCCGAGATGCTCCCGCTGCCAGGCTTCCACATAGTTGGCAGGGCCGGGATCCTCAAGTGACGTCATTATGACCCTAGAGGGCTTAGCCTGGTTGATGCTCAACAACTACCGTCAAGCTCTCACCTAGCTGAATTGGCCGGTAGTAGCGCCCGAATGTTAGACAAAGGAAAGTATTCCCATTCAGGGGTTAGGTCCCGAGTTTCTCCCGCTGCCAGGCTTCCACTTAGCTGGCAGGGCCGGGATCTATCACAACCCGCATTTTCTAAGCATTTAAGTTATATCAGAGTAATAGAAAATACTCGTCGTGATACCACGCCATGCAGGGGATAACTGCAGACGCTCAGGCAAGACTCCAAACTCTATAATTTATAAGAAGTTCATAAGTTGTTTAAGAGAAAACAAGTTTACGTTTAGTTGGTCGTATCACTCGACACAGTGGATCAACTCGTCCACGAGTAAATATATAGTTATACGCTGCGAAAATACTTTGATTATGTTAATTTAACATCCTAAATGAGTATAAACATTGCCGAAGGACTACTCATGTTATGCAGGACTCTAGATTTACTATAAGTACAAAAATAGTCATTATGTTGGCTATAAGATAGTACTTCAGTTTTGAAAGGATGGCATGTATATGATACTAGTAGTAATGCTTTTATAAGTTAAAATAGCTAACATGCAACCTAGCATAAAACATTCCCAGTGAACAAGTAAAATAACCACAAAATAGGCAAACTAGCAGCTTATCCAAGTAAATAGCATTCCAAAATAAAACCATCAGTGGGCGTCAATAACCTGACACAAACCCACTGGAGAGCATGCATGTCTGTACTAACAAGAAAACAACAAAACTATCTCATAATGGTAAGGAAAACCTCTGCAACACATCAGTCCACGAGCAACACCAACCTAGCCGCTCAACTGGCAACTGTCCCGATCCTGAGGTATTCAAAGAAAGAACACCTCAGCAAGAAAATACAAGTGGCAAATGGAGAGATTAGACAATAATCAAGTAATAGTATAAGGGGTTACCGAACCCAATTATAAGGAAAACTGACAACCTCAGCTAAATAAGAAGAAAAAGAATAGCGGAAAAACCTAACTTACCGAATCTAAGAGTAGGAACATTGCACCAAGTGTGATAAAAATCTATGCTTTAAGAAACATGAATATAAGTAAGTATAGGTATCAGAAAATAGTCTACCCATGACTTTGTATGCAAATACACTTGGGGAAAAGACTGACACCTACAATGGTGGGAACCTGCCTGAAAGTTATTACTTCAAGGTTAGCTAGTCACCTAGAGGGGTGGGGGATGAATAGGTCTTTGAAATTTCCTAAGTCTTTTTGATGTTCTCTTACTAACTGATCTAGAGCTTGTCCTTAGTACCTGCAATATAAAAGAAGAACAAACACCACAACAAAACACACATATATTTATAGTGGTTCCCCAACTAGGTACATCCACTTTCCCTCCCACCTTTCTAACTTATGTTAGACAAGGCACAAACTCCTCCAAAATGCTCCTCAGAGCTTACACCTCAGGCCCTCATCTTTACACTCAGGTCTCTTCAGAACCCTACCTCAGAACCACAAAGGTTCCTACCTCAGAGCCCTGCACTACTCCTACAACTGAGTGGTCCTTAAACCACATACCTAAGACTTATCTCTAAGGCCTACAGCTTAGGCTCTTCATCCCTATAACTTCAGGCACAAGGCCCTACTCTCAGAGTGCTACAACACTCCTACAACTTAGTACCTTTCCAGGTACCTACCTCAGTGTCTTTCCAGTCACCTACAGCTCAGTGATACACTTGTCACCTACCTCAGGCCAAAAGGCCCTACACTCAGTCTCCTCCAAGACCTACACTCAGTGATACACTTGTCACATACAGCTCAGTGACTCAATAGTCATCTACCTCATCCTTATCTCTAAGGCCTACTACTCAGGCTGGGAGGACATCCTACTCTCAGATCCACACTTGGATCCTACCTCCGTACCCCAGCAGGGCACCTACCTCAATAACTAATTAGTCACCTACAACTCAGGAACAAAAGGCCCTACATCTCAGATTCAAACATTTTGTATCCTACAGGAGTATAATCAAGAAGTTGAAATACTGAGTCAGAGATAAATCTCTGAGTCTACCTTGCTGGACTGAGCAGATATCAGTCCATCCCTCTTGCTTTAGAAGGAATTTGTCTTCTTCTACAACTAACTATTTCTCTGTTGTACTGAAGAACAACTATCTGCTATTGAAGGCTGACGGCCCTTCACACAACTATCTCTTCTTGCTGATTGGATGAATCAGCCACCTTGTTCTCCAAAGAACAATCTTGTTAAACTGGAAAAGCTTCAGCTATCTTTCACTGTCTGCTAGCATGCACTGCTGGACTTGGGTTTCAATCTCGTCGGAGAAGATGAAGTCCAACCCCTCTATTTTTCGTAACCCTAAACCCTATTTCTCTTTTCTTTTTATATTTGTTGATTTTAATAAACCACACAATTTGAATGTGGGCCTCGCCAAGGATGGTGAGCGCCACCTCCCTCAGAAGAGGACAAATAGTACTTTTCGGCGCTGCTGTAGATTTCCCGCAGCAGCATGAAATACTTTCTCTACACTCGACGAATGGTGAGCTGATATCGACGAATTCTGAAATCAGTTCGACAAATTCTGAACTGAGCTCGATGAAATCAGAATCTTCAAACTTTAACTTTAGCTCGACGAAAGGTGAGGTGAGATCGATGAATTCTGAAATTAGTTCGACAAATTATAAACTGAGCTCGACGAACTCAGAATCTCAAACATTAATTTTAGCTCGACGAAAGGTGAGCTCAGCTTGATGATCTCAGAATTCAGTTCGACGAATTCTGAACTGAGCTCTTCTTTAGAAGCGTTGAGTGGGCCTGCTTCACTCAACGCTTCTGGACTTAGAGAATTTCTGCTAGCTTTGTCTCAGCGGTTCCTTCTCAACTGTCTTAGCGGTTTCTTCTTTATAGCTGTAACTATCTTATGTCTCAGCGGTTTCTTCTTCACAACTGAGACTATCTCTTGTATCAATGGTTTTGCTGAGACTAACACTTCTCTCAACATTTGTGTTGAGCTTCTCAGCTGTCTCAGCAGTTATGCTGAGACATTCTTCTCAGCTGTCTCAGGTGTCTCGACGCTTTTTTCCTTAGTCAAATTGTCTGACTTCCAGGTTCCTCTTTCTGTTCATCTGTCCAATCAAGGACAACCTGCATGCATGAACTTAAGCACACATCAAATACATTATTCCCCTTAGCATGATCGGTGATGCCTCTTCAAATCCTGAGGAACATCGTAGGGCATAATTCCCAACAATCTTCCCCTACTTGAAGAAGGCAGAACACCCATCCATGCTAAGATGCATCAACACAAAAAGTATCATGATAGGCCTGATGAGACATTATCATGACAACTAGGCATCCCAGTATAGGATAACTTCCCCTAGATGAGATGGCTTAACACTATGATTGAATAACCAATAGTACTAGTGAGTTATCAATCAATAACAATGTGATAGTATGATTAACAACCAAAGCTTTATTAATCATTGACAAGGTAAACATTATGATTAAGATCTACCTAATCATTAACTAATTTAGAGAACCTTAGCCAAACAACAGTGGCAAAACTTGTGATTATAAGATATCTATGAAAGAACAACATATTCATTAATCACAGATATATAAATGAGAATTGCATGCACATTTATCACATCAATATAGTCAGGGCTAACTCATATTCATTTCATTGATAGAGATTTGATATTGCTACACTGTTGATACTCATTATAAGACATTGATTAAATATTAAAGAACCCAAAGTCTTGCAGCCTCATCTCAGCTCTTCTTTGATGAACTTGAATCATTATCCTTGGTAACAACAATCTTCTTCAAGTTTTCAGCCTTGTTCTTCTGCCATTTGAAGTAAAGTAATCGCTTTGGAATATATCTGGGAGGCATTTTCTTAGGTTTGCTCTTCCTTACCAGATTTTCTTTGAATACTCTTTCCCTTAGGGAATTTCTTTCCAAATGCTTTATCGATTCCTCAAAAGGATATACACTATCAATATTCTTTAAGATTTGTCCATGGCTTACCCAAGCATTGATAATGATGGATTCAGAGGCATCACTTAGATATTCATGATCTGGATCATCTTTGTTCTCAGCTCTCCTCTTTGCCATGAACTCTTCAGCCATCTGAATTCCTTCCCTTTTTCTTATGGCAGTAAGTTATGCATCGTATGCAGCACTAGCTTGTGCTGGGAAGTCTAGGTCCTCTGGCCTCTTTTTATCCAGGAGGGGCAGGTGTAGTGCCACCCTTGTGCCTTGAATTACATTGAAGGCTTGATCTTTAATGAGTGGTGCTGTCTTAGTATAACTGATCTCTTCCTTTCTTCCTTCTTCAAAGATGATCTGTAACAGTAGGGTAGAGTTGGATTCATTTTTGCTTGATATAGATTGGAATATTCTCTCATTGTCAGCAAACAGCTCATTTTTCAGAAGTATTGCCTCCTGTATAGAGTGGAGAGCAACATTGGTGACATGCTGATTTACATGATCTGCTGCACCCCTGATCACCTCATCAGTTGAACTCACAAATTTTTTTACATATCCTATGTCAGCTACAGAGAGTTTTTGGCTTGTGTCAAATGATTTCATGAGGGTGGTCAGCTTTATGCCAGCAGTGCCAACCATATCAAACCAGGTGGTGACCTGTTTGATTAAGTTAAAGATTTCTTCTTTATTTTCCTTGACTTTAGTTGACAATTCATCCCACAGCTTGGGAACTGATTGGTCAACATACTCCTTGAGGGTTGTGGTCTGAGCATCCAGGAGTGCTTTGATATTGTTTAGGACTAACTCATTAGAGATTTGGGTAGTGGCTGGTTTGTTTAATAGAGGAGGGACATCTTTCTTTGCAAGGACCTGTGAAGACTCCCCCTCAACTATAACACCTATAGAAGGAAATATTTCCTTAGCTAAAGTTGTATTAACACTACTAATTAAGAGGGTAATGGTATTACCTGTAGTGGATGCAGACTTAACTATTCTGGTGACAACTTTGTCCAAGGTTGTCAAATCCATCTGATTATGCTCCCCCTCAGACTGAGCATCCTTTTCTAGGCTTGACCCATCAAGATAAGTATCTAATGCCTCAGGAGGCTCATGGTTATCTTTTGTAGTAGGGATATCTTCAACTGTAGATACATCATCAGTATCAGCCATATCGGCCTCATCTTCTGCAGCAACCTCTTCTTTAGTAGCATTCTTTGAAACTTGTCCTGACCTAGGTCTGGCATGGATTTTATCAACATGCACAACAACATCCTGTAGTTGAATGTTTGTTGAGGAGATACTCAGGGATATGTTTGTCTATAGACCAACATCAGCAGGGGGAAAGTTCCTAGCTCAGGTTCAGAGCAGGAGGAACTATCTACTTCAGCAACTTGTTGTTCCTTATCCCTTGAGGAGTCCTTTGATGTTGAAGGTTGGCTCATGGGTAGGATCCTAGTGAATCTATCCAAAGTTTTTATATCCATCATTTTCAGGGAGTGAATCTTCACTCCATGCTCCTGCTTGAATATATCAGGGTAGGTGTTCACTAGGTATAAAGAAAGAATTCTGCCTATGTTTTGAGTGTGTAGATAGTCTACTATTCTCTAGTAGATGAGAGAAGACCAAGAGTTCTTCCCATTGAAGATTATCCTAGTCATGACATCAAACATTAACCTGGAGATTGCGTCATGTGATCCAGGTTTGTAGATAAGGGCTTTCCTTACAATATCTGCTAGCAGTTTACCTCTCTGATTGAAGAATTTCCTCTTAAGAGACCCAGGTTTGGCATCACTATATCTACACCACCTAAGAGCACTGTCTCTATCCGTGATGGTGGGTTCTTCTTCCTCACTAGGGTTGATGGAGGGTAGATGAAGGGCTTTGCCTAATCTCTTAGGGTTTACCTTAATCTTGATGTCCTCAATCTTAGACTTAAGTGAGTTTTGATAGGAAGACACCTTGACGTTGGAGAAGAATTCTATTACCTCTTTTCTAAGAATCATGGAGGGTTCAGAAAGGGTGTACTCCAAACCTGTGGTCTCAATCATCCTTAACAGTTCTTTAATCTCTAACAAGGCATGAATGAATCCATTCCTCACAATTTCATATCCCCCCGTAGCTCCTTTGAGATCTTCGACGCCATTGAGTCAGTGTGGCAAGATACTGAGAAGGTTTCGGTCTCGACGGCTAGGGTTAAAGCTTTTAAGAGTGGTGTGGCTTTTAATTTCTTGTCGCCTTTATATATATAATGAAAAAGTTTAAATACTTTATCATTAGATTAACCAATTAAACATTTTAGACTTAAGTTAATACTTTTAGGCTTTACGGCTAGCTCTACGCTTCCTGTTATGATACAAGGCACTTAGTGCTTCTATTATACCTCTCAGCTCTTCTTTTATTCACTTAGTGCCTAATTAATTTTTAGCTTCCCTCACTGTTGGGATGTACATTCTATTTGTCACACCATTATACAAATATTTTATCAATTCTAAGTATAATAGAGAGTTAACATGCTAATAAGCCAGTTTTATTAGCAACCTTATTATGCACTGATTTACATGTTATTTGGGCTTGAGAGAAAAGGCTACATAAGTTAACAATGCAGATAATTATGAAGGATAATTGAATCATTGTTATCTAACTGGTGTGCTTGATTAGGTTCATCCTAAGCACATCTCACTTAATTCATGAATTTGCAAACTTAGTCTCTATACAAAAGAGAGAGACTTACATTGTGGCTTGCTTCCTCTCGCTTTTGAGGATTACACACTTAACAACCTCAACCTTTGTTTATTGCTTTACATGGAGCATATTCCTTGAGCAATCATACTGTCCCAGACATTTGCCTGGAACATCCATTGTCCAAATACCTAGTCTTATCTAGATAGGTATTTGGAAAATCCTACAAAAAGAAATTCATTTACCCTTAGGCACCCAATAATTATTGGGTCCTAGGTTCTTGTTAGTATTATAAAACTTTTGCCCAATTCTCTGCTTGGGCTGAACACCTTTTTGTCCACTAGCCACATTCAGGTTGTGCCAATTATCAATGGTAAAGTGACCCATCTTCCCACAACACCAACATTTATGAATGTTGTACCTTCTCTTCAGGACATCATAGAATTATTGTTCATGAGAGATGTGAGCAGCTCTTAATTTTGCTGGATAAACATTGCATGATGATGCTTCCTTCTTCCTGAATGAAGGTGCTGAAGAACTAAATATAGTTGGTGTAGGATGGGCCAATTGTATTTTTGGCGCCTGCCATCTAGTGGTCTCTCTCATCTCTTTAGATACAGGATATTTGGATCCAAATCTAAAGAACTTATCCCGAGCTTTATGGCTAGAGTGGACATCATCACTCCTTCTGGGATCATGTGTCTTTACCCCACAAGTAGAAAACATATTTGATTGACCCTCACGGGGAGGTGCAAACTTGACAGTTTTAGAAGGTAAATTCACCTTTTGAAATACTGTCAACTTATCAGGGATGGTTGATTTGACTTGATAATTTGTGTGATTAATACCCAGCTTCTCAGAGGTTTGACAAGTTGTAGCTTTTGGAAACATACTAAGAGATTGAAAAGGGTTAATCACAATCCCTAATCTCTCAGTTAATTTTTATTCTAGATATCTAATATGTTTACATTTTTCTTCTAGACCCTTGGTCTGACACTCAAGACTTTTCTTGAGTTCAGACACCTTATGACTTTTCTTATAAAACTCAATAGATTTATTGTTATAAAGAGTTTTATAGGGCTTGAGGACTTCAATCTCCTTTGCTTGCCTTTTGGCAAGTTTTCTGCTCTTCTTTAGAGCATCTAGGAGTAGTCCATACTTGTCAATCAATTGATTGATATCAGTCTCAGATTCTGAGCAATCTTTTTCACAGGATGAAGATGCACCAGTATTTGGACTAGTTTTATAGTCAGAGGAAGATGAAGAATTGGAGAGAGGATGTACCTTGAATGATTCTGTATGTACCTCACTTCTTTCTTCTTCAGTTATTTCCATCAGCCCTTGGCATCCACAGTCTTCTTCATCTTCCTCATTATCACTATTAGAGTGTGACAGAGGGGCCCTTATTCCTATCCTGGCAGCAGGATATTCCTCTTCTTCTTCTGGTTCTGTACCAACAGAGATCAGCCCTATATAGGCTTCTTCTTCATCATCTTCTGATTCTGAGGAGGAAGAATCTTTCCAGCTTTTCTCCTTCTTAGCCAAAAAGGACTTCTCCTTCTTCCTGTCCATGTGGTGATGGTGATGCTTCTTTTTCTTCTCATCTACTTGCTTGTTCCTGACTGGACAGTCAGCAATGACATGTCCAGCCTTGCTATAAAAATAACAGATAATATTAGATGAAATCTATTTACTAGATTTAGGGCCATACCTATCCTTCTTAGAGGACTTCCTGTGATGAGATGATGAAGAGGGTCTGCTCTCCCAGTGCTTCTTCTTCATGAACTTCTGGAATTTCCTGGAGAAGGGTGAAAACTCTTCATCAGACATGTGGTTGTCTGAGGAACTTGTCCTAGAAAATTCTAAGCTGGACTCAGCTTCTCTCCTTGGTGGAGAAGGAGTCTTTCTTCTGTTCCTTCTTAAGGCTTTTGCCTTGAGGGCCACTTTCTTATCCTTGGTCTTGGATTGACTCCCCTTCTCCTCTTCTTGTCTAGCAGCCAGCTGCATTTCATAGGACAACAACTTTCCAAATAGAGTATGTGGAGGAGTTTCTGCCATCTTATCCATTTCCCTAATGACATAAATCTTGGTGTCCCAATCTCTAGTGAGAGATCTAAGGAACTTGTCATTCAGCTCATAGTTGCTGAAGACCCTACCATAGGTTCTGAGTTCATTAACTATCCTAAAGAACCTCTCAAAGTAGTCAGCTACTTTTTCATATTTGTTTTGTCTGAAAGCCTCATACTCTTGGTTGAGCATGGACTTCTTATCATCTCTAACTTCCTCAGAGCCTTCCATATAGACCACAAGAGTGTCCCACATTTATTTGGAGGTCTTGCAGTGTACAATATTTTGGAAGGTTGAGGCATCAATGATACTAGCTATAATATTTTGTGCCCTTTTGTCCATGGTGGACCGAATTACCTCATCTCTGTCCATCTCTGTATATGTCTTGGGCACTCTCAGAGTTGAATCTATGGTGGAAGCCTTTGTGGGGATAAAAGGACCTTCCACTACTATTATATAGATTCTAGGGTCAGATGCTTCCATGAATAGTCTGATGCTTTGCTTCTAGAGGCCAAATCCTTCCTTCCTATAGATTGGTAGTTTCATGGCCCCTAGATCCTTATAATTCATTCCTGACCCCATAACTATATCTTATAGCTAACCTTGGAGGTATACTCAGATTGTTAGATCCATTTTGAGTAACCTCCCTCTGATTCCACTTGAAAGTTATTACTTCAAGGTTAACTAGTCACCTAGGGGGGGTGAATAGGTCTTTTGAGTAACCTCCCTCTGTCTTTTTGTTGTTCCCTTACTAAGTGATCTAAAGCTTGTCCTTAGTACCTGCAATATGAAAGAAGAACAAACACCATAAAAAAGCATATAGATATTTATAGTGGTTCCCCAACTGGGTACATCCACTTTCCCTCCCACATTTCTAACTTATGTTAGACAAGGAACAATCTCCTCCAAAATGCTCCTCAGATCTTACACCTCAGGCCCTCAGCCTTATACTCAGGGTCTCTTCAGAACCCTACCTCAAAACCACAAAGGTTCCTACCTCAGAGCCCTGCAGTGCTCCTACAACTCAGTGGTCCTCAAACAACCTACCTCATCATTATCTCTAAGTCCTATAGCTTTGGCTCTTCAACCCTATAACTTCAGGCATAAGGCCCTACTCTCAGAGTGCTGCAACACTCCTACTGCTCAGTACCTTTCTAGGTACCTACCTCTGTGCCATTCTAGGAACTTACAGCTCAGTGACACACTTGTCACCTACCTCAAGCCAAAAGGCCCTACACTTAGTCTCCTCCAAGACCTACACTCAGTGACACACTTGTCACCTACAGCTCAGTGACTCAATAGTCACCTACCTCAGCCTTATATCTAAGGCCTACAACTCAGGCTTGGAGGACAACCCTACTCTCAGATCCACACTTGGATCCTACCTCAGTACCCCAGTAGGGCACCTACCTTAATGACTAATTAGTCACCTACAACTCAGGCACAAAAGGCCCTACAGCTCAGATTCAGACACTCTGAATCCTACATGAGTATAATCAAGAAGTTGAAATACTGACTCAGAGATAAATCTCTGAGTCTACCTTGCTGGACTGAGCAGATATCATTCTAGCCCTCTTGCTGTAGAAGGAATTAGTCTTCTTCTACAGCTAACTATTTCTATGCTACACTGAAGAACAACTATCTGCTGTTGAAGGCTGACGACCCTTCACACAAGTATCTCTTCTTGCTGATTGGATGAATCATCCACCTTGTTCTCCAAAGAACAATCTCACTGAAATGGAAAAGCTTCAGTTATCTTTCTCTGCTTGCTGGCATGCACTACTAGACTTGGCTTTCAAGCTCATCGCAGAAGATGAAATCCAGCCGTCTCTGTTTTTCATAACCCTAAACCCCGTTTCTCTTTTCTTTTTATATCTGTTGATTTGAATCAACCGCACAATTTAAATGTGGGCCCTGCCAAGGATGGTGAGCTCCACCTCCCTCAGAAGAGGACAAATAGTACTTTCCAGCGCTGCTGTAGCTTTCCCATAATGACATAAAATACTTTGTTTGCGCTCGACGAATGGTGAGCTGAGATCAACGAATTCTGAAATCAGTTCGACAAATTCTGAACTAAGCTCGAAGAACTCAGAATCTTCAAACTTTAACTTTAGCTCGACGAAAGGTGAGTTGAGATCGAAGAATTCTGAAATCAGTTCGACGAATTCTGAACTTAGCTCGACGAACTAAGAATCTCAAACTTTAATTTTAGCTCGACGAAAGGTGAGCTCAGCTCGACGAACTCAGAATTTATTTTGACAAATTCTTAACTGAGCTCTTATTTAGAAGCATTGAGTGAGCTTGCTTCACTCAATGCTTCTGGACTTAAAGAATTTCTGTTGCCTTTGTCTTAGCGGTTCCTTCTCAACTGTTTCAGTAGTTCTTCTTCACAGCTATGACAATCTTCTGTCTCAGCGGTTTCATCTTCACAACTGAGACTATCTCCTGTCTCAGCGTTTTTGCCGAGACCAACACTTCTCTCAACATTTTGTGTTGAGCTTCTCAACTATTTCAACGGTTATGCTGAGACATTCTTTTCAACTGTCTCAGCTGTCTCGACACTTTTGCCTTAGTCAAATTATCTGACTTCCAGGTTCCTCTTTTTGTTCACCTGTCTAATCAAGGATAACCTACATGCATGAAATTAAGCACACATCAAATGCAGTATGCCCCTTAGCATGATTGGTGATGCTTCTTCAAATCCTAAGGAATATTGTAGGGCACAATTCCCACCAATGCCCAACACACTTGCAGTCACAACCCTTTAAACAAAACCGCTGGCGAAAATTGGCACCTATAATGGTGGGAACCTGTCCAACACACCTGCAATCACAACCCTTTAAACAAAACCTTTAGGGAAAAACCTGCACCTATAGTGCTGGGAACCTACCCAACACACCCGCAGTCACAACCCTTTAAAAAAAACCACCGAGGAAAAACCGACACCTACAGTGGTGGGAACCTGCCCAACACACCTGTAGTCACAACTCTTTAAACAAAACCACCAGGAAATTACCGGCACCTATAGTGGTGGGAACCTACCCAACACACCTGCAGTCACAACCCTTTAAACAAAACCACCGGGGAAAACCCAGCACCTGTAGTGGTGGGAACTTGCCCAACGCACCTGCAGCCACAACTCTTTAAATAAAACCACCGGGAAAAATCGGTACCTGTAGTGGTGGTAACCTTCCCAACACACCTGTAGTCACAACCCTTTAAAAAAACCATCGGAAAACTATAAAAAACCCCACAACCCAAAACACGGGTTTATTCCAAAGGAAATGAAGAAGAAAGCCCAAGGAATCTCCCAAAGGCCAATACTAAATGAATCGGACCAGACTCGGCAAGATAAATCAACCTAAGGGAAAAACGTCGAGTACACTCGACGCCGCATTGAGTGAAGTCAACACACTCAATGCCATCCGGCTATACTCAGCGAATAACCACTCCACTCAACGCAGCATTGAGTCCACTCAATGCCGCGTTGAGTCCACTCAATGCTGTCAACTTTTTTTTGACTTAGCTTCAAGATTACTTAATGGTGAGGCTTCACTCAATGCCATGTTGAGTGCACTCAATGCTTTTTAACTTAAGACATTATTAAAGAGAGAGTTAGACCTGATTTACTCTAGAGGGGGGGGGGTGAATACAGTAGTTAAAAACTTTTGCTGTTTAAAAAATAATTGGAGTAGAAAGACTAGTGAATACCAAGATTATCAGTAAGCAAGAAAACAACCTAAGTAAAACTAATCTAACACAGAACACAGATCTAAGCTATCACAGCCATAATAAGAACAAAGAGAAAAGGGCAACCAGACAACACAAGAACTTTTATAGTGGTTCCCCAACCTGGGTACGTCCACTCTTCTACCACCCTGGTAGGAATCCACTAACAGTTTTTGATCAGGTGACTGCCACCTTTGAGCTTTTGATCAGGTGCTCAAAAACCAATCTCAAGTCTTTTGATCAGGAGACTTGCAACCAGGCTAACTTTTGAAGGGAGTTAAAACCCTGTACAATTGGGTGGGAAAGAAGATTATATTAGTCTTCTCTTTTCTCAATAACAACTTGAGAAGACTTTATGGATCCTTGATGGTGCCAAAGCTCCCTCTGAGATGTTGAAGGTTCAGGAACACTGGAGCTTTGCTTCAGGGTGTAGGTCTTCAGTTTTGATTTGTCAATGTTCAGGAATCTAGTAGACATATGTTGAAAAGAATGTTTCTGAAGATTCCCAAATCTAAAGATGAAGAAGACTCTTGATATTTGATTAATGTTCTTCTTCAGTCTTGAGTATTGACAGGGATGATAGCACTGTGAAAAAACGAGAGAGTTTTGGATGATTGTGAGTTCTCTGTACTGTCTTCTTAAAAGAGAGAGAGATCTCTTTTAATATTCTCAGTCAATTATTATTCCTTTGAAATTTGAATTACTCCCTTTAATGCTGACTGATCAGGAGATTACAAACGGCTGGAATAAAATATTGATTAGTTTCCCCAACTATCATCAATAAAATAAGAAAGTAAATATCCTGATGAATACCATAATTAATGCAGCCAAAAATGGCTATATTCAGAGGAATATATGCATTAATTACTCAGGAATAATACTGCTAATAAATGTGGAAATAAAGGATCAGAAGGAGAGGAAAAACTCATTCTGGAACTGGGACAGAAATCGTCGACCTTTGAACAGAATTCGTCGACCTGAGATCCAAGATCGTCGACCTAAGAATGCCAGTTCGTCGACCCGAGAATCTGTCTGGAGAAAACTAAACATCAAACTGAGCTCGAATATCGTAGAACTCAGCTCAGAGAATTAATTCTGAGTTCGACGATCGGAGATTGATGATTGTCAAGCTGAGTTCGAAGAATTTTGAACTAATCAAACTGTCTTCTGATATCTTCTAAATCTGAGTCTTCTGAGGTCCTCTGATGGCTGGTCCAAGAAGGTAGAACTAAAAGGACTTAGCCTAAACTCTAGGACTACTAATCATGAACCTGGATATATAAGGTGGGTCAATTATCCTAGTAAGTGAATATAGCCCAAATCAAACTAGGGATCCAACAATCTCCCCCAATTTGGGTGAGGTCACTAAGTACAAAACAAAAGAAATAATCACAAAGCAAGAAAATATATATCTGACAGAATTAACACATTCAGCAGATATTTACAACACATGCTTTATGATATAAGTAGAAATAGAGTTTAAAAGTAATTAAGAACAACACAATAATAGACTCATTTTTCCTATTTAGCATCTCCTTTGTCAGTCTTTTCAGCAGGCTGTCTGAACTTGATTTCTCTGTTAGGATTTGCTGCTTCTTTCATTGAAATATACATGTCAGATGTACCAATAAAAGTCTGAGAAGATGTTCTGGGAACTACAGCCTCTGGATGAAGTTTCATGTAGTCATCAACATTAAAGAACTTGTTAGCTTTTGTATATCTTGTTAGTTCTTGTTTTCTGTAAGATGACATAGTTGAAACCTGAGAAGGGTCCTTGCCTTCAGCTTTAGCTTTTATAATCTGAGAGAGTCCTACTAACTCCTGAAATCTAGCCATTCTGACAGAGCTCTCCTGCTCTGGATCCAAAAAAGGAATAGGAGGAGACTCTGGCCTTTTAGGACTAGAGTCCTGCTTTGATTCATCTGTAGGAGCTTTCTTGGAAGTAGCTGGAGGAGGATGACTTGAAGAGTTCTGCTAACTATTGTGCCTTGATTGTATTTGATAGGTCTTAGTCACTGGAGAATGTTTTTGAGTGACATTACCTGAAGTACCTGAAGAGGGAGGAGGAGGGTCTTTCCTGAATTGTCTAGGAGGTGACTTATACCTTCTCTTCTTCTTCCTTTCTTTCTGTTCATTTTTGGACAACCACATCCACCGGTGCATTCCTGGATAAGGAGTTATTTTCTGTAGTATGTAATAAGGAGTATCATTGTTTGGATTTGGCTTAGAAGCAGCCTTAGGAGCAGCCTTTCTCTTCTTGATAGATTTCTTCTTGGATTTGGAATTATCAGAATCTTCTGAATCATTTTCTGAGTCATCTTCAGAGGAACCTTGGGGATTGTCATAAAGAGCATCTATTGCTTTTAATTTTTCCTTTGAGATCTATTTGTCTACTTGAGGAGGAACAACTGGAGGTAGAAAATCTTGAGGAGGAACCACTGCATCTAAAACCATTTCAACTTCCTGAGCCATATCTGCAGCAAAAATCTCATCCATATCTGGTAATGGAGAGGTAGAGAAAACAAAAGTGGGAGGGGAAAAAGCCTTGGGCTCAGATAATTTATCCTCAGCAACCTTAACAAGCTCAACCTTTGGAACTAGAACAAGTTCAGGCTCTGGAGCTACAAAACTGTTCTGAATCAGTTGTAAAGCCTCTGAGCTAACAGGAGCTGCATAACAAACAATATCTGTACAATACTGAGGAGAGATAGAAGAAAGACTATTTCTATACAAAAGATCAAAAGACTCAAGAACTGAGTTCAGTTCAAGAGCAGGAGAAATGAAGTAATCTCCAAAAAGAATATCCAAAGAATGAGTTGAATCAATTGTCTCAATATTAGTATCCAAAAATTCAGTAAGCTCTGCATATGGCATATCTGTATCAACAATATATTTCTCTGCTTCTAGTATATCTGTTGCTACTGCTACTGCTGCTGGAGCTACTTCTTCATGGAGTATCTCCCCCTACCTAGTTTCAGTAACCACTGGAGCCAGGCCCTTGACTGAAGAAGGAGGGACAGGGAGGATAGATAGCTGGGCAGCAAGAGTAGAGATGGAAGAAGCAAGAGGTGAAATGGCCTTTGCTTTGAGTTGTTTAAGAAGTGGTTTGATGGATTGTAGAATGGATGACGTGGAGGGTGAAGTTATGTCCATGAATTCTGGTGGGGTTTGAGTAGAGACAGATGGATTGAAAGTGGAAGAGGAGGGATGAGAGTTTATCATTTGCTCATCTGGAGGAGATGGAGAATGGCTTGGAGATGAAAGAAGATTCAATGAAGGTAAGGATGTTAGATTATGAAGAGGAGGAATATCAGTGAGATGAGAAGGAAGAGGGGATAGAGGAGGAGTAACAGGTGCTAGTGAATGATCATGCTCAGGATATAGATGTACTGATTGTTGTACTGGAGAAGAGATTGGGGAATTTTGAGGTAGTGGTGATTGAACTGGTGAAGAAGGATGGATGGGGGAAGCAGGAGGTGTAGGTTGATGTGTTGGAGTTATGGAAGTTTGTTGGAGGAATGTTGAAGGAGTTTGAATAAGGGGTGGAGTAGGAGGAATGGAAATGTCCTCAGCAGGGTGGGAAGTGCCTAGAACAACCCTTGTACTCTCAAAAGTTTTGGAGGAGGAAGCCCTGGATGTCTTAGGGATGTTCCTCTCCAACCTGCCAAATAAGGCACAGGTTAGCCTATTGGAGGCATTGATGAATATGGTCGGGGTGACCAGTGATTCAGCTGTCTTGGCCTGGAGGAAGATTCCCAATATTCTCCAAAAACACACTTACTTCTTTGTATTTTCTTCTTTATCAATTCAAATGAAATTCTAGCCCAGTTGACGGCCTTTTTGTTAACCACAACACACATTACTAAGAACTGTTGCCTTGTAATATGATCGTGGGCGGTATGCTTACCCAGGAAAACTTTTCTTACTACATCTGCGATAAACTTGTACTCAATAGACAGTTGTTTCTTAAGCAGCTTATTAGGGTTATCTCCAGAATAACCCATTAAACTCAACATTTCATCAAATTCAGAAGTAACAATCTCTAGTTCTTCTTCTCCATTCACTAAGCCGAAAATTTCTGAAAGAATTTCAGGGGTGAGAGGGATGGCGTTACCCGCTATGGTGCTGACCAAAGTATCAGCATCTGGAGATGATAACGAGTAAACCCACACTCTAATCTCGGTCGCTGCTATCTTCATCCTGGTTGTCATTAAGTTCTTCAAGTGCAAATCTTCAAACAATTGTAGAATATCAAGAAAAATCTGATCTGAATGCTGAAATGATTCGAAATCAATATCGAAACCCATATCAAATTTCATTCATGCGAGAGCACTTGTCGGAATCGCCATAATCACCTGCAACAAAGAAAACAGAGAGATCAAGTGCGAGGAAACTGAAAGCGCGGGATGGAGGTCGAAGAAAACTTAGTTATAAGGTTTTTCAGAATATGGAACGACAAACTCTATCCTACAAAAACAGAAAAATTCTTTGATCTGGGGTCGATGAAATATTTTATTGACAAAAGAGTTCGTCGATCTGAGTCAGAAGAAGTGAAAAGATTTCATCGAGCTCCGTTCGACGAAGGTTTTCTGAAGAAATTTCATCGATCTCCGGTCGACAAAAATAACTTCACTCACAGAGAGTTCGTCGATCTCCGTTCGACGAATTTCCCTAGAACTTTTCCCATTTCGTGGATCTCCATTCGATGAAATTTGAAAAATTCATCGACCATAGACAGAAATTAAATTAAGGCTTCTCCATTTATCATACCAAGCTGATTTATGAAGAACAGATGGTTCCTCTCATCCAAAGGTTTGGTGAAGATATCTGCTCTTTGCAAATCATTGTATATATAGACAAGGTTAATTTTATTTTTGTCTACACACTCTCTAATGCAATGATGTCTAATACCTATATGCTTAGTCCTACTGTGATGGACTCGATTTTGTGTAATGGAAATTGCACTTGTGTTATAACATAATAGAGTTGAATTATTTAAGTTGAACCCATAGTCCAGAAGTTGGTTCTGGATCCACAACATCTGGGAACAACAACTGCCAGCTGCTATATATTCTGCATCAGCAGTTGATGTAGACACAGATGACTGTTTCTTGCAAAACCAGGAGACTAATCTAGTACCAGGGAATTGGCATATTCCAGAGGTACTTTTTTGGTCTACTCTGCATCCAGTAAAGTTAGCATCCGATTATCTAGTTAACTCAAATTTTGACTCAGTAAGATACCAAAGTCCTAGACTAGGACAACTCTTTATATATCTTAAAATCCTTTTTAAGAAAGTAAGGTGAGATTCTTTGGGGTTCACTTGGAACCTAGTACAAAGACATGTAGAAAAAATTATGTCAGGTCTTCTTGTTGTAAGGTATAGTAAGGATCCAACAATGGCCCTATATAATTTCTGATCAACGGGTTTCCCATGTTCATCAGAGTCAATTACAACATTTGTAGACATAGGTGTTCTCTTGGCTGAGGCATCTGACATCCCAAACTTTTTGATCAGCTCTTTAGCATATTTAGATTGGGATATGATGGTTAAAACGGCGGCTCTCTTTATTTTATTTTATTTTAAGATGAGTGGGATTTTATTTTGTAAAGAAAAAGAAGAGTGATTGTTTTGTTAGAAACCGAGTTTTAACGAGAGGGAGGCAAGTGCACCTATCGCGTGTAGTACAGGATATTCTGGTGTGGAATATCGGGGTCGTATTGTTCTCGGGGCCGGCTTAGCTATATCTACTCTTTCCCTGAAATACCTATTATTCTACCGATAATTTTTAGATTTTATAAAAAGGAAAATGGCAACAAAAATAAAAAATGCATAATAATAATAATAATAACTGAAAATAAAGTGCGGAAATAAATGAAGTGCAGAAAGCCGATGACCAACTTAGCGCGACGCTATCAAAAAAGAATTTGAACTAAAATAACTTTTAATAAAAAGAGATCCTGATTTTCAAATTAATTAAGGCGGAGACTCGGCCGTGGAGGTTCCATAAGAATGAGCTCACTTATCTCTAGGACTATCGCTCACCTGAACGCTAAAACTATTCAACCGATCGCTAGACCGATGAAGGATTCCTCTTAACGCCCGTATTACGCTGAGAACCCCGCTATTGGGTGGGGAACCCAATCCGGTAGAGTCGCATGCCTCCTCTCTCGAGGGTTAGCGCGGAGCTCTCTTTACCCAAGGGTGATCGGTCCATACGTGCGGCCTCTCAGCGTTGCGTATGGATAACGGAAATAGAGCCCGCACATCGATATGCGGTCCTACGCATCGTTAACCTGGGGCAAACCTTAAGAAATTTAATTAAATAGAAAACATGACCTTTAATTATTTAAAGCTACTTTATCAGTCCCAATGCTCTTCGATATCGAGGGCTAAGGGCGGTTAGCCACTCATCGGAATGGGGACACTTACACTAGAAAGCAGAAAAGAAAGCTGTAAAAAAGCAGTAAAGGAAAGCTGAAAATTGCAAGTCCTACTCAAACGAGTAGGACTGAAGAAAGCAGTAAATGCGAATCCCGGCTCAAATGAGTGGGCGGGGGTAAATTTATACTCATACACACACACACTCTACAGAAATGAAACGCACTCACGCACTCTACTTGAAAAGTAAACACACGCACACACACACAAAGTTATCCTACTCAAGTGAGTAGGAAGAAAATGAAAGCATTAAAATGACGAGTCCTACTCAAACGAGTAGGCAGGAAATGAAAGCAGAGCGCCATTTAACTCTTAACGAGTAGGCGGAAATAAATGCATACGCACACACTCTACAGAAATTGAAATAAAGCAATAAAATCTAACTCATACACGCACGCACACTTGCAAAAATAAGAAAAAGCAAAGTGACTGAAAAATTAAAACAACTGCATTTCTACCGCTAGAATGCGGTAGAAATGCATAAAAAGTTAAAATAAAAATTAACCGGACAAAAAGTTTTGAAAATTAAAACGAAAAGCTAAGTGCTCGGAAAATTAAAACGACTGCATTTCTACCGCTAGAATGCGGTAGAAATGCATAAAAAGAGAAAATAAAAATTAAACGGAGCGAAAGGTTTTGCAAATAAACGCAAAATGGAAGTTGGCGAAAAATTAAAACAAGTGCATTTCTACCGCTAGAATGCGGTAGAAATGCATAAAAAGTGCAAATAAAAATAAACTAAAGCTAAACGGGTGCGGAAAACGAGAATAAAATGGGCATTACAACGGCTAGTAAATGCGATAAAATCCTTAACTAAACTAAGTTATAATGCTGAAAAAGATAAAACATGAAAAGAACAAAAAAGGGAACGAAAAATTACTTAAGTTAGGGCGCTTCCAAATGAGATTCATGCTAAGCAAGAGAGAAAATAAACTATTTTTATAAAATAAAAAGCTATTACAAACTAAGGGAGGGGGGAGAAATTCTCCTTACATAAGCATGAGAAGCCATTTGGGCAGCACCTAGCCTAAGGAATTTGGACCAAAAAGTGGACAAAAATCTCATACAGCAGCTGCCCTTTTATAGGCAAAATTTCGGGTCGGTCACGCCCTAGGTCACGGGCGTGACAGGGGGGGCGTGACAGTACTATTTATGAGCTGATTGGTGATTTGACTGGAGCTTTGACTTCGGCTGAAAATGTGGCGGTCACGCCCTAGGTCACGGGCGTGACAGGTGTCAGGCACGGGCGTGACAAGGGCGTGACGGGGAGCTGGCTCTGGGGATTTGACGCGTGCTTTGAATTCGGGGCGGTCCACGTGGCGGACACGGGCATGACAGGATTGTCACGGGCGTGTAAGGGGGGCGTGACGGGGACAGCTGGCATCCTGATGTCGGCAGCGTTGACTGTTTGACTAAGCGTGCGGGTCGGCCTCGACACGGGCGTGACAAGCATTGACACGGGCGTGATGTTGGGCGTGTCGGGCTCGGATCAGTGGAATTGCATATTTTTGACTGGCTGATTGCGTTGAGAGCCTGACACGCCCGTGTCGGGGGGTGACACGGGCGTGACAAGGCCGAAAAAAAGATTTTTCTGAAAAAATTCAGAAAACAAAAAAAGCTAAATTAGAATATATTTTTACAGAAAAGAAACATTTTATTGAATAAAACAAGCTAAAAACTATGAAAATAGATTAAAATGACAAAATAAATACACTAAAAAATAAGTATATTTACAACTCAACAAATACCCCCATACTTAAGCTTTTGCTATTCCAGAGCAAAAGTTGGAGATGAACCTATAAGGAATAAAAAAGAATCCTAAATTTAACCAACACTTAAGTTAATTGTACGAAAGATCGAAATGAATTTCCGGGGTTTCGGAATTAAATCCTAAATTATGAAAGTGTTAAAAATAGAGGAACTGTTTCAAAAAATACTTCTAAATGGAAAAAAGAAAGCGAAAATTATTTTTGTTAGTTTAATAAAAATGGATTGGAATTATCGAAAAAAAACTTTAGCTAAAAAGAAATTGATAGGAAATAATTCAATTTAAAAATTATGCTCTCAAAAAGTTTTAAATTAATTATAGAATCATGAAAAATAGGCTAAGTGATTTGGCGGATATGAAGAAGGCTTGGATTTTGAGGCGAGGCAATTTTTTCTCGAACCTCCACATTTTTTGAATAATTAGGAAAATGAAATCTTATTTTCCTAACACATAATAAATTTTCTTTTCTTTCTTCATAAATAAATAAACAAACCCAATGCCTATGTATAGGAGTAATGAATTTTATCCTCTTACTCCGTAACATATAATCTTTTTAAAATATTGGGTGCCTATGTTTATGGGATGAAATCTTATCCCCATTGATATAAGATCTTTTAAGGGTGAGTGTGGAATCATACTGATTAAGGCATGAAAAAAAGAGGTGGATGGTTTAGTTTCTAAAAGAAAGCTAGAGTTTAATAAAAAATTTTGAGAGCAACCTTTTTAATTTGGACGTTCCTACGTTTTTAAAAGCATAAGTAGAAATAATGTAAAATCCATAAATCTTATTTTCTAACATAAAAAATGTGCTTTATTTCAAAAAATAAGAAGTGAAAATGAGAAAAACAAGTTCCCTATAATAAGAAAAAGCCATAAAAAATTCTTTAAAATCTTAACCCCAGAAATTTAAGTCTATCGAGCTACAATTAAAAAACGAATAGTAAATAAAGAATTAATTAAAATTCGCTTATAAATAAACTCGAAACGATTATTTTGGAGAGCAAAGAGGTTAAGAAATGAGGTTTTCGAATTATTTATTACAAAATAAATTTTTTGATTTTTATTGGTTTTTCTAATAAATTTTTTTTTTTCATATTTTGGTGTTTTTATCATTTTTTTTGAATATTTTTAAAGGTTATGCAAATTTTTTTTTTGAATTTTTGGAGTTATACAAATTTTTTTGAATTTTTTGATTTACAGAAATATTTACAAGAAAAGAGAGAGAATATTTACAAGATAGGAAAGAGAAGTGGAAATAGACAAGAATATTTACAAAATATTTACAAAGTAGAAAAAAGATCGCCCGCGAACAAACTCTTATTTGTGGTTGGTTCGATGAGTCGAACGTCGCGGAACGATGTTTCTTTTTTTTTTTGAAATTTTATTATTAATATTTAAAGCATGAAAATATATAAATATTTTTTTTGAAATTTTTAATTTTTGCAAATTTTTTTGGAATTTTTATTAAGTGCAAGAAATAAAAGGACAGAAAATAAGAAATACCCCCATACTTAAGTCCAACATTGTCCCCAATGTTGCACTAAGTATGAGGAACATGATATATATATAAAAAAAGGAAAGCTAAACAGTTATGTACAAAAAAATAAAAAAAACAGGGGTTTAGAAAACTTCCCTAAATCGCGTTCGGGGAAGCCCGTTAAATTAAGACCTGCAAAAGTTAAAGTAAAACCAGAAAAAATAAAAAAGAAAAAAGAAAAAAAAATAAGTTCGGCGAAAAATGTGCGGGAGATAGGGTGCGCGAGGGGGTGTGACTCAGAAGCTAAGGCCTTAGCTAAGAGTGAGCGACCGATATGCGATCCCCTAGCGCTCACAATTGTGAAGCGCGTCGAAACGACAAAATAAATACCTAATTTAAATTTTTTTTTTGTTTTATAAAAGTTTTTCTTAGTTTTTTTTTTTTTTTTGAATTTTTAGATTTTTTTTAAGTTTATGTTTTTAGTTTTTGATTTTTTGAAAATAAAAATAAAAAGAAAAAAGAAAATAGATTAAAGGCAAAATAAAAATGAAAGATATATATATATATTTTTTTTGAATTTTAAATTTTTGGATGAAAAGAAAGATAAAAAAAAATTTTCATCATTCATTTTTTTTTAAGTTTTTTATTATATATTTTTTTTAGTTTTAAAGTTTTTAAGTTTTTTTTTTATGTTTTTAAGTTTTTGAAATTTTTTTTTTTTTTTGTTTTAAATTTTTCTGATTTTTTTTGTTTTAAAGTTTTTAACTTTTTTATTTTTTGATTTTTTTGTTTAAGTATTTATTATTAATATTAATATTGATATTATTATTATTATTAATATAAAATTTTTTGTTTGATCAAATTTTTTTTTTTTTTTTATATATATATATTTGTAGGAATAAAGGGTAAAATTAATAGGATTCAGGAATTCAAAATAGTAAGACGAAATTTTCTCCGGCAACGGCGCCAAAAACTTGATGGTTAAAACGACGGCTCTCTTTATTTTATTTTATTTTAAGATGAGTGGGATTTTATTTTGTAAAGAAAAAGAAGAGCGATTGTTTTGTTAGAAACCGAGTTTTAACGAGAGGGAGGCAAGTGCACCTATCGCGTGTAGTACAGGATATTCCGGTGTGGAATATCGGGGTCGTATTGTTCTCGGGGCCGGCTTAGCTATATCTACTTTTTCCCTGAAATACCTATTATTCTACCGATAATTTTTAGATTTTATAAAAAGGAAAATGACAACAAAAATATAAAATGCATAATAATAATAATAATAACTGAAAATAAAGTGCAGAAATAAATGAAGTGCAGAAAGCCGATGACCAACTTAGCGCGACGCTATCAAAAAAGAATTTGAACTAAAATAACTTTTAATAAAAAGAGATCCTGATTTTCAAATTAATTAAGGCGGAGACTCGGCCGTGGAGGTTCCATAAGAATGAGCTCACTTATCTCTAGGACTATCACTCACCTGAACGCTAAGACTATTCGACCGATCGCTAGACCGACGAAGGATTCCTCTTAACGCCCGCATTACGCTGAGAACCCCGCTATTGGGTGGGGAACCCAATCCGGTAGAGTCGCGCGCCTCCTCTCTCGAGGGTTAGCACGGAGCTCTCTTTACCCAAGGGTGATCGGTCCATACGTGCGGCCTCTCGGCGTTGCGTATGGATAACGGAAATAGAGCCCGCACATCGATATGCGGTCCTACGCATCGTTAACCCGGGGCAAACCTTAAGAAATTTAATTAAATAGAAAACAGGACCTTTAATTATTTAAAGCTACTTTATCTGTCCCAATGCTCTTCGATATCGAGGGCTAAGGGCGGTTAGCCACTCATCGGAATGGGGACACTTACACTAGAAAGCAGAAAAGAAAGCTGTAAAAAAGCAGTAAAGGAAAGCTGAAAATTGCAAGTCCTACTCAAACGAGTAGGACTGAAGAAAGCAGTAAATGCGAATCCCGGCTCAAATGAGTGGGCGGGGGTAAATTTATACTCATACACACACACACTCTACAGAAATGAAACGCACTCACGCACTCTACTTGAAAAGTAAACACACGCACACACACACAAATTTATCCTACTCAAGTGAGTAGGAAGAAAATGAAAGCATTAAAATGATGAGTCCTACTCAAACGAGTAGGCGGGAAATGAAAGCAGAGCGCCATTTAACTCTTAACGAGTAGGCGGAAATAAATGCATACGCACACACTCTACAGAAATTGAAATAAAGCAATAAAATCTAACTCATACACGCACGCACACTTGCAAAAATAAGAAAAAGCAAAGTGACTGAAAAATTAAAACAACTGCATTTCTACCGCTAGAATGCGGTAGAAATGCATAAAAAGTTAAAATAAAAATTAACCGGACAAAAAGTTTTGAAAATTAAAACGAAAAGCTAAGTGCTCGGAAAATTAAAACGATTGCATTTCTACCGCTAGAATGCGGTAGAAATGCATAAAAAGAGAAAATAAAAATTAAACGGAGCGAAAGGTTTTGCAAATAAACGCAAAATGGAAGTTGGCGAAAAATTAAAACAAGTGCATTTCTACCGCTAGAATGCGGTAGAAATGCATAAAAAGTGCAAATAAAAATAAACTAAAGCTAAACGGGTGCGGAAAACGAGAATAAAATGGGCATTACAACGGCTAGTAAATGCGATAAAATTCTTAACTAAACTAAGTTATAAAGCTGAAAAAGATAAAACATGAAAAGAACAAAAAAGGGAACGAAAAATTACTTAAGTTAGGGCGCTTCCAAATGAGATTCATGCTAAGCAAGAGAGAAAATAAACTATTTTTATAAAATAAAAAGCTATTACAAACTAAGGGAGGGGGGAGAAATTCTCCTTACATAAGCATGAGAAGCCATTTGGGCAGCACCTAGCCTAAGGAATTTGGACCAAAAAGTGGACAGAAATCTCATACAGCAGCTGCCCTTTTATAGGCAAAATTTCGGGTCGGTCACGCCCTAGGTCACGGGCGTGACAGGGGGGCATGACAGTACTGTTTATGAGCTGATTGGTGATTTGACTGGAGCTTTGACTTCGGCTGAAAATGTGGCGGTCACGCCCCAGGTCACGGGCGTGACAGGTGTCAGGCACGGGCGTGACAAGGGCGTGACGGGGAGTTGGCTCTGGGGATTTGACGCGCGCTTTGACTTCGAGGCGGTCCACGTGGCGGACACGGGCGTGACAGGATTGTCACGGGCGTGTAAGGGGGGCGTGACGGGGACAGCTGGCATCCTGATGTCGGCAGCGTTGACTGTTTGACTAAGCGTGCAGGTCGGCCTCGACACGGGCGTGACAAGCATTGACACGGGCGTGACGTTGGGCGTGACGTTGGGCGTGTCGGGCTCGGATTAGTGGAATTGCATATTTTTGACTGGCTGATTGCATTGAGAGCCTGACACGCCCGTGTCGGGGGGTGACACGGGCGTGACAAGGCCGAAAAAATGATTTTTCTGAAAAAATTCAGAAAACAAAAAAAGCTAAATTAGAATATATTTTTACAGAAAAGAAACATTTTATTGAATAAAACAAGCTAAAAACTATGAAAATAGATTAAAATGACAAAATAAATACACTAAAAAATAAGTATATTTACAACTCATCAGGATATAAAGATGGCATCAGGTAGCTGCTTCACTTGGAGATCAAGGAAGTAGGAGAGCTCACCCATGCTACTCATCACAAACTTTGAATACATGAGGTCAGAGAACTCTTTGCATAGTTTGGAATCTGTAGACTCAAATATAATTTTATATACATAAATTTGTACTAATAAAATTTGATCCTTATGGTGCCTAATGAATAATGTCCTATCTACAATGCCTCTAGAAAATTTATGTTCTAAAAGGAAGCTAACTAAGGTCTCATACCAAGCTCTTGGGGCTTGCTTTAAACCATAGAGAGCTTTATGCAATTTAAAGACATAAGAGGGATGAGTTGGAGAGATGGAACCTGGAGGTTGTTCAACATAAACCTCTTTTTTTAGTTCTCCATTCAGAAAGGCACTCTTGAGATCAATTTGAAAAACTTTGAATTTCTTGTAGGCAGCATATGCAAAGAAGATCCTGATTGCTTCCAACCTTGCTACAGGTGCAAAAGTTTGGTCATAGTCAATCCCTTCCTCTTGCCTATAGCCTTGAGCAATAAGTCTTGCTTTATTACTTATGATGACACCTTGAGCATCCATCTTGTTTCTATATACCCACTTAGTTCTAATGACTGGGTGGTCTTTAGGTCTTGGAACTAAGTCCCAAACTCTGTATCTTTCAAATTGATAGAGCTCCTCTTGCATTGCAATGATCTAGTGTTGATCTTGCTCTGCATCTTTAATGGATTGGGGCTAAATTTGAGATGTGAAGTAGGCATGCATCAAATCTTGGTTGAGTTGATGCCATGTTTGCACACCAGCTGACATGTCTCCAATTACTTGAGATATGGGGTGATCTCTAAATGTGATAAAGTCAGTGGGTGGAGTTGGTTATTCAGCAGCTTGGGGAATAAATTCCTCTTGTGGAATTAAGTTAGCTGTTGTTGGTGTTGTAACCAACAAGGCCAGTCCCTCCTAAAGCTCGGAACTAGAGGTGAACCTCACACTTACTCTCTCTGGACCACCCTCTCGACAAGGCTCTCGAAAGACTAGACCGGGGGCTTCAGCGCGGAGGTCCCACCTCGTACCTGGAAGAATCGGAAATTCTTCCCCTCCCTAGCCAATGCTGAGCTAGGTGCCTTAAAAGAAGAAGAGAAGGAGAGTTAGGAAAAAATGTCCCTTTTCTAAGGCACCTTGCTGGTCTATTTATAGGCCTCTTAACTGAGATTTCTAATAACCAAATGGAGCTGTCCTAAAATTACTAGAATACCCTTAGTCGGGTCCGCCAACAGCCAAACTTCGCTGTTCTGAAGGGTTATATGCAGAACACCCAGGGCAAAAGCGTAAGATCCCATGGCGCAAAAAGATGGACCAGACCCTACCTGAACTTGTTTTAAACCAAACCGGTGCTTGGAGAGAACTCCCTTCTTGGGTCCTCTCTCCTGGCGAGAGCACCGTCTCGCTAGCGAGAGCTCCCATATGGAGCCCTCTTGCGTGGCGAGTCAGCCACTCTCCCGCGAGTGCCTCCTACCTTGGCACTTGCTCGCCCATATCATGGCGCAGCTCTCGCTTAGACCCTTCTTGCCAGGATCCACTCGCTCTGTGAATTGGCGACCGCCCTAGGACGTCTAGCCTAGATCCCTTCCTTAAGCCTTTGGCACCTGCGAGCCCGAGGTTGTACACAATCCCTACTCTTTTCGAGGTTGTAACAAACTCGGAAAGATAGTCCAACCGAGGCTCGTGTCATTAAAGTGAATTTATAAGGGAATCTTTTGGTGGCCCCCTTGCCCAACCTATAAATATAGGACTCATCTCCCTGCAGGGGGCCGCTTCCTTCTCTCCATCCTCTTCTAGTCTCTTCCCCTATATCTCTCAGCCAAAGTTTCTGTGACCGCATCACGGCGATGCGCCAGAGGAACAAGGCAACCGCGGAGGCTCTGAATAAGATCCCGGTCCGCGCTCCTCCTTCCTTACCATTATCCTCTTCCCCTCCCAAGAAGGCGAAAGCGGCTGATCCTCCCCTCTTGGCAGGGGAGCCTTCTCGCACCGCCTTGGGGAGGCGTATCCCTCCTACCCCGGCCAATCCTAGAGAAAAGGAGGTAAATCTATCGATATCGACATACATTCATCTCCATCCCACTTTTCTTCTTACTTGCTGCCCGTATTTAGAAGGTACCCATTCCTTCTCATCGTCTGGAGACATACGAATCAATATATCCGAACACCACCATCAGCCCGTCTCGCCACAACCCTCTACTCCCTCATTTACTCCCGCGACGAGGTGGGGCGATCCTCTTAATACTGTGGGTTCCTCTCGCCTCTTTGGTAAGAAATTTTTCTTTCGACCCCTTCTTCGCTACCATTTCTCCATTTTACCTTCCCAATTTTTTACGAAAGTATGCGCAACTCGTATGCTGAGGGCTCGCCGGCCGATGACTCGCCCGTTGAATATTACTCCAGACAGATGGTCATCTCTCCCCCTCCTCCCATAGACGAAATCGAAGACTACCTAGGCAACCCCATGGATCCATTGGAAATGAAGCCTAGGGTAGCGGAGATGGTACGGAAGCATGCGCGCATCATCTAGGAGCTGGAAAAGAGGAAGCAAGCTGCGGACCATCGAATCGATTGGCTGGAAGTGGAGTGCGCCCGCCTGTCTTCGGAGATCGATGCCGATAATGAAGTAGACGAGACTGACCCCCAGGCGATCTTGAGCGAGGTCGACCAATTGCTCCGTCTCGCTCGTTGTGGTGTTGACGCGGCTCGCGCTTTCCACCTCCCAAACCGCCCTCCTTGTGCGAGATCCCGCGGTGGAGGGTGCTGGAGGTGGCACAAGAATTGATGAGTTCTCGTCTCGTCTCGCGTCTCTTTCCTCTATTTACGGCTTGTAATATATTATTTATGTTTCCGTCTCGCACAAGCTATGCGCCCTGTGAACTTGCCGCCCGCCTCGCGTGGGATGAACTTTATTAATTTAATAATTGTCCTTTTCTCTGTATTTGTTTATTTTTCTGTAATCAGTATTTAATTCTGCGTTTATGCTAATTTTCCCTGATATACCGATTTTTCTTTCAATTTTAACTTATTCCTGCCGCTTGGCTGTGCTGAGGGCCCACCCCGGGCTGCGCAAATCGAGGCCTGGAGAGAGGAAAGGCCGAACACCTCTTCCTATTCCCCCGCACAATTTTTCCGTCCGTACACTCTTTTCCGAAACCCTATGATTACTATAAATATCCCCCTCCCCGGGGTCAGACCCATGCCTTCATAAATCGCTGCGCTCCAGCCTCCCCATTCTTCTTCGTCCCTATCGCGTGCCGACCGTTTGTCTGCTATCTCGCCTCCTCACCCTCGGGTAACCTCGCCAGCCTCCTCTGTCTACCCTTCCGGCCGTCTCGCACGATTATGGGGAAGAAAAAAGCTGAAGAAGGCGAGGGACGCAACCACTGCGGGAAGCGATTCACGGATCACGATTTTCCACCCGGGCGTATCTCTGTGGACGAGTACGACGCCTTCATTCGCGAATACTTGCCAGAAAGTTTCGAATTGCGCCCCCCCCAGAGTCAGCGAGAGCATAAACATGTTCTACCTCGGGGAGCTTGCCTTCCCCATCTCGCACTAAGAGGCGGGGTTGAGACTACCCCTTTAGCCAGAGGTGAAGCAGGTCTTGAAGTACTTCGGCGCCATGCCAGCCCAGCTGAACCCTCACGCCATCTCCATCCTGGTCGCCTTTGCGAGCTACATGCGGCGAGAGCGAATAGAGTTCAGCCTAACCGTCTTCCGCAAGCTGTTCATCTACCACGCCAATCAGGATGGGGTGTCATACTTCATAGGGCTAGTCCTCAAAGTTTGTGAGACGCCCAATAAGAACAATCATTGGCTCACGCGATTCGTCTTCATCCACGATAACCTGGGTGGTGTCCCGCTCGTGCCTGTCTCACCCGCCTAAATCTTCTACGCAACCCCCCAAGTCGGCGGCACGGACAAGCTCCTCTGTGAGTACTTCGTCGGAAAGAACTTTGAGGTCCAGTATTTGAGGTGCGGTCTTGGCTCACTCCTCCCCGTACTTCATGGTGAAGGTATGCTCGACCTTCCTTTTTGGTCTCTCCTTTACTACTTTTCTCTCGCTGATTTCTTCCTTTAACATTCCGTCTCACCTTTATCAGGAGAGAGGAACGTGCCTGTTCACCCCCCTTATAAAAGCAACATCAAGCCGTCCAAGGGCGTCGCTCTCGCCAACATGGCGGCCGAGGCAGCTAAAGAATCGCTGACCCCCTCCCTAAAGAGGCCGGCCGAGGCTTCCGCTCCGTCTCGCCTCAGTCCTTCGAAGAAGATGAAAGTGAAGGTGAAGAAAGTTGTCTCTCTCCCGCCCAACAAGAGAACTCCCGAGGAGACGGTGGTGGTGTCGGGGTCCCTAAGCCCCATTTCCCTAGGGTCCCAGTCCCCCCAATCCCCTCCTCGGGTTTCTCCTCGCCAGGCCGTCTCGCTATCTGAAGAGACGACACTGCTCGCACAACGCGCCAGCTCTTCCCAACAACCATACAAGTCTCCCTCTCGCGAGGGGGCTCTTTCTCACTAACCCGCACCGTCTGCCCACTTCAACTTCAACATGAGCCCCGTTGTCCCTAATGCCGCCAATGACCCGACACTGATCTGGGACAAGGGGGCGCACCAAGTCTCAGTCTCTACCCTTCTCCCCTCCTGGAGGGAGCAGGACCAACCTACAGGCCACACCTTCTCCCTGAGCTTTGGTCTCTACGGAGGTCAAGGCCTGGATCCCCTTGACAAGGCCTCCTCGCGAGACCTAGTCCTGAGGGCGACGCACTCCCAGCTGTGCACCTTGGAGATTTCGCACAGGCTCTCGCGCCGCCTAAACTACAACAACCAAGACTGGAAAGAATCCGAGGCCAACCTTGCCACCGAGCGCGAGAAGTCGGGAGATCTCGCGAAGAGACTAGAGGTAGCCGAGAACCTTCTCGCCAAGGCTCACAGCGGAGTGGTGAGTTTTCCCTTAGCTCGTTATCTATGTTCCTGAAACCAATCTAACCAAGGCTTTCTGCAGGATGCCGAGACGGTGGAGAGGTTACACTTGCGCATAGCATAGCTGGAGGCAGAGGTGAAGAAGCTATGGGCCAAGATCGTCCAGCTCAAGAATGCCGCTCCTTCGACCTCTCGCTCGGTGATTCCCCCACCTCCCCCTTCTTATTACACCCATGAGGAGGTCGAGGAGTTTTGCCGAGACGCGAACATAAGAACCGCCAAGCTGATCATGAAGATGATGCGCGAGATGGGCATCATCAAGGATGATTGCGAGGACATCACCACCCGTGACCTCTTACCGGAAATCTACGGCGAGGAAGAAGGCTCGCCTTCCAACGAGAAGGAATAGCAAGCTTCCAGAACATGATATTTTTTTATCATTCTAATGTGCCTCACTTCTTGTAATTGACCTGATTTTGTACTGGACTACATCTAATTGCTGTGATATGTAATACACATTTCTCTTTTTGTAATGCGCCACTCCCAGGTAGGTTCTTTTCATTTTGGCTATTTACAAGATGATCTGAAGGTCTACTCATATTTACGGGATAGGGTCACCCCTCTTCTCACCTTCGGGTGGGAGTATAAACCTTTCCTAGAGCGCGAGTCGTCGCGCCCCTGTCGCTCTCGTGCGTGGGGCCAACTTTTTCCCTCTTCTCGCCTCGCTCCCAAATACCTTCCGGTGCAGGTGGTCTCGAGGGGTAAGTTTCGCCCCTCTCTTTTTTTCAGGCAGGAAACTTTCCTATACATCATGACCGAGATCCCCCTTATTGTGCCGACCCACAGTGTTTTTTTTCTTTAAGACGTTATCATTTGTATTGCTAATCAACCTACTCACGACCTCGCGAGCTTGGCGGACCTGGTCAATGTGTTCCTCCATGGTCCCATCCTAGATCATCCCCAACCACCGAGTGGGCCTACGACCCTACCAGCTTGATGAAAGCCTGGTCAGCGAGTCTTCTCAGGGTCCCTTCTTCTCAACTGACTCCAACCACCGAGTGAGCCGACAACCTTGCCAGCTTGATGGGAGCCTGGTCAGCGGGTCTTCTCGGGGTCTCCTCTCCTCAACCGACTCTAACCACCGAGTGAGCCTACAACCTTGCCAGCTTGATGGGAGCCTAGTCAGCGGGTCTTCTCGGGGTCTCCTCTTCTCAACCGACTCCAACCACCGAGTGAGCTTACAACCCTGCCAGCTTGATGGGAGCCTGGTCAGTGGGTCTTCTCAGGGTCTCCTCTCCTCAACCGACTCCAACCACCGAGTGAGCCTACAGCCCTGCCAGCTTGATGCTCGGGGTCTCCTCTTCTCAACCGACTCCAACCACCGAGTGAGCTTACAACCCTGCCAGCTTGATGGGAGCCTGGTCAGTGGGTCTTCTCAGGGTCTCCTCTTCTCAACCGACTCCAACCACCGAGTGAGCCTACAGCCCTGCCAGCTTGATGAGAGCCTGGTCAGTGGGTCTTCTTGGGGTCTCCTCTCCTCATCCAACTCCAACCACCGAGTGAGCCTACAACCCTGCCAGCTTGATGAGAGCCTGGTCAGCGGGTCTTCTCGGGGTCTCCTCTTCTCAACCGACTCCAACCACCGAGTGAGCCTACATCCCTGCCAGCTTGATGGGAGCCTGGTCAGCGGGTCTTCTCGGGGTCTCCTCTTCTCAACTGACTCCAACCACCGAGTGAGACTACATCCCTGCTAGCTTGATGGGAGCCTGGTCAGTGGGTATTCTCGGGGTCTCCTCTCCTCATCCAACTCCAACCACCGAGTAAGCCTACAGCCCTACCAGCTTGATGGGAGCCTGGTCAGCGGGTCTTCTCGGGGTCTCCTCTCCTCAACCGACTCCAACCACCGAGTGAGTATACAACCCTACCAGCTTGATGGGAGCCTGGTCAGCGGGTCTTCTCAAGGTCTCCTCTCCTCATCCAACTCCAACCACCAAGTGAGCCTACAGCCATGCTAGCTTGATGGGATCCTGGTCAGTGAGTCTTCTCTGGGTCTCCTCGTCTCTTCCAACTCCAACCACCGAGTGAGCCTACAACCCTGCCAGCTTGATGGGAGCCTGGTCAGCGGGTCTTCTCGGGGTCTCCTCTTTTCAACCTACTCCAACAACTGAGTGAGCCTACAGCCTTGCCAACTTGATGGGAGCCTGGCAGCGGATCTTCTCGAGGTCTCCTCTTCTCAATCGACTCTAACCACCAAGTGAGCCTACAACCCTGCCAGCTTGATGGGAGCCTGGTCAGCAGGTCTTCTCGGGGTCTCCTCTTTTCAACCGACTCCAACCACCGAGTGAGCCTACAACCCTGCAAGCTTGATGGGAGCCTGGTCAGCGGGTCTTCTCGGGGTCTCCTCTTCTCAACCGACTTCAACCACCAAGTGAGCCTACAACCCTGCCAGCTTGTTTTGAGCCTGTTCAGCGGGTCTTCTCGGGGTCTCCTCTCCTCAATCGACTCCAACCACCGAGTGAGCCTACAACCCTGCCAGCTTGATGGGAGCCTGGTCAGCGGGTCTTCTCGGAGTCTCCTCTCCTCATCCACAGTGCATTGTATTAAGAAATCGCGTCATGCATACAAATAGGAAGATATTTAGAAACATGTTCATATAAGTACAAAAGGGTATAATATTAGGGGTAGAATCGCTTCAGATCATCGCCGCTTCGGGCGTGATCCAGGGGTATCCCGTCCACATCCTGTAGGTGATACCCTCCTGACTTTAAGACTTCCTTCACAATATAGGGACCCTCCCAGTTGGGGTTGAGCTTCCCCACGGAGGCCCCCTGCCCGCGGCATCTACCTTTTTGAGGACCAAGTCCCCCTTCTTGAACTGTCTTACCCTGATGTGTTTATCAAAGTACTTGGACATCCGACGTTTGACTTCCTCCTGCCGGATTGATGCTAGCTCCCTGAGCTCCTCTACCAGGTCAAAGGAGAGGCTTTGCTCCTCTTCATTGCCCACTTGCAACCCTTTATCTCCCCTCCTTGCTGCTGCTACCCTGGGGGATTCAACCTTTAATTCCACAGGTACGACAGCTTCCGAGCCGTGGGAGAGTTTGAAGGGCATCTCTCCCATAGCCGTGTTCGACGTAGTCCTCAGAGCCCATAGAACGGAGGGGATCTGCTCCACCCAATTTCCCCTCAAGTTTTCTACCTTCTTCTTTAAGAGGTTCACGATGATCTTGTTTGCTGCTTCTACCTGTCCATTGCTTCGGGGGTGATGAACGGAGGCAAATCGAAGATCTATGCCTAGCTGGGCACAAAAGTCTATAAACTCTCTACTAGCAAACTGCGGCCCGTTATCCGTGACAATGGCCAAAGGGAGCCCGTGCCGACAAATAATTTCTCCCCATACAAAGTTCTTGACCACCTGCGATGTCACCTTTGCCATGGCCTTCACCTCCAACCACTTTTAAAAGTAATCCACCATGACCAGCAAGAACTTCCTCTGACCACTGGCTTGGGGAAACGGGCCTACTAGATCCAGCCCCCATATGGCAAAGGGCCATGGAGCTGTAATCGTGCGCAATCTCTGAGCTGGGACGAGTTGAAGTGGGGAGAACTCCTGACACTTTCTGCATCTCCTTACAAATTCTTCAGCATCCTTCCTGAGGGTAGGCTAAAAGTAGTCCTGCCTCAGCACCCTCCCTTCCAAGGTCCGACTCCCTGAATGGCTTCCGCATTCCCTCGAGTGAACTTCCTCTAGTACCCTTGACGCCTCATTCTCAGACACACACCGATCTAGCAAACCAGACAACGTTTTTCGATAAAGGATGCCCTCCTTCAGCAGGTAATAGGCCAACTTGTACCTGACCCGCTTCTTCTCAAGGTCCCCCTAGGGTAGACGTACATACATCAAGAAAGTCACAAAGGGGTCCATCCAGGACCCATCCTGGTCCACTTCCATTAACTCCCCTTCCTCTATAGAAGGTCTAAAGAGCTCGATCATGGTCCCTTCGGCCTGAGGGGCATGCTTAGCGAGCAGGTTCACCCTAGGATTCTCCTCTCTTGGAACGTGTTGGATTAAGAAGCTGTGGAACTGCCCTATGATACCCTTTATCTTTACCAGGTACAATTGGAGGGTCGGTTCTCTCACTTCAAACTCTCCGTTGATATGCCCCGCGACCACTAGAGAATCCGTGGAGACTCTGATGTCCTGTATGCCCAGCTCACGAGCAAGCCTGAGCCCGGTGATCATGGCTTCATACTCGGCCTGGTTATTCGTGAGGATGAAATGGATCTTCAAAGCCCGCTCGATTCTGGTCCCCTCGGGACTTGTTAAGATCACCCCTCCTCTGAAAGAACTTCTGCCCGAGGCCCCGTCCACGAGCATTTCCCAAGCCACCACGGGAGATGCATCTACCTCTTTGACCTCAACCACATAATCTGCTAAGAAATCAGCCACCACCTGCGCCTTGATAGCTACCCGAGGGATGTAGGCGAGGTAGAACTCACTAAGCTCTATTGACCACTTGGCTAACCTCCCCGAACGATCCACCCCCTCTAGAATGCGGCGAAGAGGGTGGTCCGTCACGACCTGAATAGCATGGGATTGGAAGTACGGCCTGAGCTTCCGGGCTGAAACGATGAGGTCGAAGGCTAGCTTTTCAAGGATGGGGTATTTTAGCTCCGCCTTTTTGAGAACCCTGCTCACATAATATATGGGGAACTATTTCTTACCCTCTTCTCGTACAAGGACCGAACTAACTGCCCATATACCTACTCCCAATTAGTGGAACAAACTCTCCCCCTCTCGCGGCCCTTAAAGTAGTGGCGTCAGGGTGAGCTGTTGCTTAAAATCTAGGAAGGCCCTCTCGCATTCAGGGGGTCCACTCAAATTCCTTCCCTCCCCTCAGAGTTCGAAAGAAGGAGGAACACCTCTCTCCCGCCCTGGAGAGGAACCTTCTCAACCCTGCCATCTTACCGGTAAGACGCTGGACCACCTTAGCCTTCTTCGGAGAATCCAACTCCAGGATTGCTTTTACTTTATCTGGATTAGGCTCCACTCCTAAAGGGGTGAGGAGGTGCCGTAAAAATTTCCCCCAACTGGCCCCGAATCCACATTTTAGAGGGTTGAGTCTCATTTTATATTTTCTTATAGTTCTAAAATTTTCCTACAGGTCCAGGACGTGGGACTCGAGGTCTCGACTCTTAATCATTAGGTCATCGACGTAGACCTCGAGGTTCCGCCCCTTCTGCTCCCGAAATATCCGGTCCATCATCCTTTGGTAGGTCACCCCTGCATTCTTCAATACGAAGGGCATCATATTATAACTGAAGCACCCATCCTCGGTGATGAAGGTGACGTCTTTCGTGTCCGGGGGGTGCATGCGTATCTGGTGGTACCCTGAAAAGGCATCTAAAAAACTCATTAGTGGAAAACTGACGGCTGAATCAACCAGCGCATCGATTCGAGGCTGAGGGTAATAATCCTTCGAGCATGCTTTATTTAAAAGAGAGAAGTCGATACACATTCTCCATTTCCCCTCCCCTTTCTTTACCATTACAACATTGCTCACCCACCCCGGATACCTACTTGCAGATATGAACCCCTCCCGGAGCAGCTTCTCCACCTCTTCCCTGATAGGTCTGGACATCTTGGAAGCGATGACCCTCTTCTTCTGTTGGATGGGGCTGAACTTGGGGTCGAGGTTGAGACGGTGGCACGCAACATCCGCGTCGACCCCCGACATGTCAGCTGCACTCCAGGCGAATACATCAATGTTCTCTTGCACTCACCTCCGGATCTCCTCTTGATCCCTGGGGGCGAGCTCTCCGCTGACCTTGTTCTTCTCTTTTCTCCCATCCTTCATGAGGATGTCCATCTCCAGAACCTCCACTACTGCCCTCAGCCTCGAAGGCTCCTCCTCTTCTTCTTGCTCCCTCGGGTTTTCCTCCTGCTCCCTCGACCTGCGCTCCACCACTTCTTGCTCCTTATCAAACGCAACCACTCTCTCCCAGGTCCTCTACCTCTCTTCCTCGGGACTCCTTCCTGGCGATGATACCTTCATCCCTTCCGGCTGAGTCTCCATTCCAGACTACTTCCTCATTTCCCCTATCTTCCTTTTCCTGCCCCCAGCACCTTCTACCTCCCTCCTACCTTCCTGCTCTCCCGCTATCTCTGGCTCCACCGCAATGCCTCTCTCCACTTCAGCCACCGCTCTCTCCTCCTTCTCACCTCCATCCACCCACTCTCCTGCCATCGCTGGCTCCATCTTAACGCCTCTCTCTACTTCAGACACCGCTCTCTCCTCCTGCTCACCTCCATCCACCTGCTCTCCTGCCATCGCTGGCTCCACCGCAATGCCTCTCTCCACTTTATCCACCATTCTCTCCTCCTGCTCACCTCCATCCACCTGCTCTCCCACCATTTCTGGCTCCACCGCAATGCCTCTCTCCACTTTAGACACCGCTCTCTCCTCCTGCTCACCTCAGTCCACCTGATCTCCTGCCATCGCTGGCTCCACCGCAATGCCTCTCTCCACTTCAGACACCTCTCTCTCCTGCTCCTCTTGCTCCATCCTCCTCTTTAGTTCTTCTGCATTACCCTTCCATGAGATGGTGTTCACCGCCGTCATATAGTACTCTCGGGCTGCCTTCGGATCTCCCCGCACCCTGATCTGAGTCCCCCCTGAATTGAGCTTCAAACACTGATGGAACGAGGATGGCACGCATCTGAAGGCGCTGATCAAAGGGCACCCAAAGATTGCGTTGTAACTGCTGAGGGGGGTCCACTATCACAAAGCGACAGTTTCTGGACAGCCCCCCTAGAGTTACCTAGAGCCCTACCCCTCCCTCAACCTCCTTCCGCTCTCTTGAAAATCCAAACAACAGTCCGTCAACCTCCAACACTATCCTGGCTTCCACTCTCATCTCATTGAATGTCTTTTTGAAGATGACATTTACCGAACTCCCATTATCTACCATGATTCTGGATACCGTGAAGTTTTAAATTATGGTCCAAATCACCAGCGCATCACAGAAGGAATCTTCGTAATCTTGTAGGTCCCTCCTGGAAAAAGTAATCTTTTCATCCGGGGGCGGGGCTTGCAACGTCGAGGCAATGCTCCGATGGTACATGGTGTGGAGGGTAGCCTTGCGGATATCCTCAACTCCCCCCCCCCCCGCCCGTGGATCACCCTGATCCCCCCTCGATCCCCTGTATCTGATCGATCCACACACCAGTCCTCCTCCCCGATTCCCGCCATCTCGACTATCCGCACTGGAAGCTACTGCTCCCCTACTCCCTTCTCCCTCTTCAACTCTAGAAATTTTGGGCAGGTAGTTGTCGCGTGTCCTTCCTCCTCGTGGAAGTCACAATACAGCAAGGCAGCTTCCCCATATCGTCTCCCTTCTTGGGGGTTCCTCCTCCTCCCCACTCCTGCTCCTTCTCTCTCCTGATGCCTTGCTCCTCCCAGTTCTCTCTACTCCACCTCCTCCAGTCTCGCCAACTTCTTAGCAAAGGCTGGGTTTGTTGCCTCCATAGCTATTTCCTTCGCCGCCTTCTCCATCAACCCTTCGAATGACAACGACGGCTTCCTGGTCAGGCTCATATTAAAAAAGCTCTCCTTCAGCCCCACAGTGAAAGCCATCTAGAGAGCGAAATCGGGCCCCTCCTAGATGTCTAGAATCTCCTCCTGGAAGCGGTCCACATATTGAGCAAAGGACTCGTCGGCCTTCTGCTTGATCAAGAAAATGGACTCCGGGTTCCTCTTCCTCTTCTTAGAGGTTGAGAAGCGCAACTGGAAGCTTCTGCTCAGGTCCTCGAAGCCGTAAATTGACTCCGCTGGGATTTGGTGGAACCAATCCCTAGCCTTGTCCTTCAGGGTGATGGCAAAAAGGAGGCACTTAAAATCGTCCATCATTGGTCTGATGGAGACCGCGTCTTCAAACCACTGCAGGTGCTGGAGGGGATCGTCCTTCCCCACATGGTAGGTCATCTCGGGCTCGTGGAACCCTTCAAGGACGGGTGCCGAGAGTATCAACTCGCAAAAGGGGGACCCTCTTGCCGGGGGTCTCCCCACCTCCACTCGCGCGACCATCCCTCTAGGCGAGACGACACTCGCTAGGCTGGCGAAAAGTTCTCTTCCCTCCATGTCTCGCCGGCTACCTTCCGCCACTACTTCCTTCCCAGGTTGCCTTCCGGGCACGTCCTCGCCTATCCTTGTCGGGTCGATCCCCTCGCGGGGCACAAGACCTTGCATCTTGGGTGGAGGGCTCTCGCATTCTCCTCTCTGTGAGATCTGCTTCAGCATGTCTATGATCCCCCCAATGGATGTCATGAACTCCGCTCTCCCGACATATCCTCCCTGGTTCGGGGACCCGCCTCCATGTCCTTCAAGATCCCCCGCCATGAGGTAACACAAAGTTCGTCTGTGCAAGCTATTGTTCCACGCTCACCGCACCAAAAATATTGGAACCAATAAGGTCAGTCCCTCCTAAAGCTCAGAACTAGAGGTTCAACTCACACTTACTCTCTCTGGACCACCCTCTCGACAAGGCTCTCGAAAGACTAGATCGGGGGCTTCAGCACGGAGGTCCCACCTCATACCCAGAAGAATCGGAAATTCTTCCCCTCCCTAGCCAATGTAGAGCTAAGTGCCTTAGAAAAAGAAGAGAAGGAGAGTTAGGAAAAAATGTCCCTTTTCTAAGGCACCTTGCCAGTCTATTTATTGGCCTCTTAACTGGGATTGCCAAAAACCAAATGGAGCTGTACTGAAATTACTAGAATACCCTTAGTCGGGTCTGGCAACAGCCAAACTCCGTTGTTTTGAAGGGTTATATGCAGAACACCCAGGGCAAAAGCGTAAGATCCCATGGGGCTAAAAGTTGGACCCGACTCTACCTGAACCAGTTTTAAATCGAACCGGTTTTAAACCTAACTGGTGCTTGGCGAGAACTCCCTTCTAGGGTCCTCTCTCCTGGCGAGAGCACCATCTCGCTAGCGAGAGCTCCCCTCTGGAGTCATCTCACGTGGCGAGTCGGCCACTCCCCCGCGAGTGCCTCCTACCTTGGCACTTGCTCGCCCATCTCATGGCGCAGCTCTCGCTTAGACCCTTCTCGCCAGGATCTACTCGCTCTGCAAATTGACGACCGCCCTAGGCCGTCTCTCCTAGCTCCCTTCCTCAAGCCTTTGGCTCCAGCGAGCCCGAGGTTGTACAGTTGGTTTATCACTGATTATAGTGTCTTCTTCTTCACTTTCTTAAGCAAATTGTGGAGAAGAATGACTACCTGCCTCATTGGTGAGGGACAGGTCATTAAGCTTCTCACACAACTTATGTTCCTGCAAAGATTCATTGGTAGGAGAAGTCTTCTCCTTAAAAAACATGTTAGTCTCATCAAAAGAAACATGGATAGACTCTTCAATTTTTAAGGTAGATTTGTTATATACCCTATAAGCCTTGCTTACTTGGGAATATCCAAGAAAAATTCTCATATCAGACTTGGCTTCAAACTTTCTAATGTGTTTCTTATTGTTGTTGTGTATATAACATAAACATCCAAATATTTTAAAGTAGTCTACTTTAGATTTCTTCCCTTTCAGTAGCTCATAAGGAGTCTTATTCTTAAGTTTGTGTATAAGACTTCTATTCAGCACATAATTTGCTGTGCTTACAGCCTCTGCCCAAAAGGATAAGGGCAAATAAGCATCTGCAAGTAATGTGCCTGCAGATTCAATTAGTATTCTATTCTTTCTTTCAGCAACCCCATTCTGTTGAGGTGTTCTAGGAGCTGAGAAGCAATGTCTGAAACCTTCCTTCCTACAGAACTCTTGCATAATAAGAGACTCAAACTCTGTACCATGATCACTTCTGTTCAATGCAACTGGAGTAGAGTACTCAATCTGCATGTTCTTGAGATAAGGCTGTGCTTCAGTCCACTTACAAATGCTACATTCTTGAAGGCGACAGCTCCAACTTTAACTTTTCCATAGCCTTCAGTCTGGCCACAGTTGGAGTCACCAAATATTACTTTTGATCCTAGCTTTGCCTTGTAATATGTTAGGTTGGCCTTATTTCCAGTCATATGCTTAGAACAGCCACTGTCCAAATACCACTGTTACTCTGTGGTAGAATAGTCTTTCACCTGTAATGAAATAGATTAGTCATTTCTGACCCAGGTTACCTTTGGTCCTTCTTTCTTCACATAACTAAAATTGGAAATAAATGAATACTTGGGTTGGCTTTTATATACTAAAGGGTAATATTTCATAGGTGGGATGATCAATTGATTAAATTCATTATTAAATGTTCTTGGTTGATTATAGGTTTCAAAAGGATTAAGATATATGTTATACTGATCTACGTTCGATGAATTCTAGTGAGTTCGTCGACCTAATTTCGACGAATTTGGATGAGTTCGTCGAACTCCACTAAGAGAATGAAAATATTCATTTTCTGGGCCCCAATATCGTCGATCTCTGGCCGACGAACTATATTAGTTTCGTCGATCGCAGTTCAGAGAATAATTATGGTACAAGTTTGCGTTCGGAGTTCGTCGACTTGAGTTCGATGAACTGTACACATTTCGTCGATCTGAGTTCGACGAAATCTGCTGAACGTTATTCTGATTATGGTTTTTCTTACTCCTTTTCTTTTTCTTAAATTTGTGTTTAAGCTCTGTTTGATTGGGGTTATTATTTTCTATCTTCTCTTTCCCTTTTTCAGAAACAAATTTTATTGGTGTTGTTAATATGTTCTTCTGAATTAGTGGGGGTAGGCTTGATAAAGCACCTAAGCCTAGCTTGCCATTTAACCTGGCATTTACTGTGCTTGTTATGTCCATCAGCTTAAGGCTTCTCCCTTTGAGAGATTCCTGAAGTTGCTTAGCCTTACATAATTCAGTCTTTAATTTAATTATTTGTTCATTTGCTAAGGTTACTTTATTTTTTAATTTGTCATTTTCCAACATCAGGTTATCTTGTTCAGTTAGTTTCTCTCTAAGTTGTTTAATTACTTTTTTAGAGTTAATTAAATCTATACACATGGTTTTAAATTCAATTTTAAAGCTATAATCAAATGATGATAGTACCTGATCAACTTCTGATTCTGAAGCTTCTTCATTTTCAAATTCTTCTTCAGCATCTGATGGGCTGCAAGAGGCATTGATAGCCATGAGGCAGACTTTCCTTGCCTTTGCCTCTTCTTCCTCTTCATTAGAGCTGGAAGATGTGGATTCATCTTCTGTGTCACTTCAGGTTTCAGCAATAAAGCCCTTCTCCTTCTTTTTATGCTTGTTGGGGGAAGGTCTGTTGTAGTGCTTGCTCCTAGAGTATTTTTCTCTTCTCCTCTCCTTCTAATTTTCAGGGCATTCAGAAATGAAGTGTCCAGGTTTCCTGCATCCAAAACACACTATTTCTTTAGTAGGAGTTTTATCATACCAGGGCTTGTCATTATTCCTGGATGACTTTCTCCTGAAGTCCTTTCTTGCAATTTTGTAGAATCTCTTAGCGAAGAGACTCATCAATTCTTCATTGACTGTTGAAGCTTCAGTCTCTTCAGCAGCTTTGAATGCTATATTTGACTCCTTTCTTGCTTGTGGAGGAGTCCTTTGTTCTACAACTTCCCTGGATTTGATTAAATGCTCATAAGATTTGAGCTTTCCCAGGAGAGATTATGCGGAAATCTCATTCAAGCTTCTGGCCTCTTTGATTGGCCAGATCTTGGAGTCCCATTAGCTTGGAAAGTACATTAGGATCTTATCATTAACCTATGTAAGAGAGATGTTTTTATCCAAGGTCTTCAACTCACTGATGATGGAGCTTAATCTGTTGTACATGTCACTGACAGATTCAGCTTCATCTTTCTTGAAATTCTCATCCTGTGAGGTGAGAGTTGATCTTCTATCCTTTCTCTCATCTGCTGAGCCAGCAACCATCTGGTTGAGAGAATCCCAGATTGCTTTTGTAAAGGTGCATTCAGCCACCTTTTGGAAGATGGCATCTGACATGGTTTGAGCCAATATGTTCATGGCCCTTGCATCAGCAATCTTTGCCTTTTTCTATGCATCAGTATAATCTGGAGGAGGAACATCATTCAAGCTTGTTGATGTTGTTGAAGTAGTTGCCACTAGAGTTGGTGGACCTGTCAAAATAGAGTTGAAAATATCCTCATCAATAGAATTCATATATTGCTTGATTCTTATCTTCTAGATTGCAAATTTATTTAAATTGCAAACTATAGGTCTTGTGCTTGCATAATCCTTGTTTTGTGCCATGCTGTAAAAATAGTCCTAAGAGAAATAAAAGATCAGATTTAACACAGGATCTTTTGGTTCAAGGGTTAGCTTGTATAACTAAAGAAAACTTCCTCTGATACTAATTGAAAGAGAGAGTTAGAACTGATTTACTCTAGAGGGGGGGTGAATAGAGTAGTTAAAAACTTTTGCTATTTAAAAAATAATTGGAGTAGAAATACTAGTTAATACCTAGATTATCAGTAAGCAAGAAAACAACCTAAGTAAAACTAATCTAACACATAACACAGATCTAAGCTATCACAGCCACAGCAAGAATAAATAGAAAAGGGCTAGCAGACAACACAAGAATTTTTATAGTGGTTCCCCAACCTGGTTACATCCACTCTTCTACAACCCTGGTAGGAATCCACTAACAGGTTTTGATCAGGTGGCTGCCACATTTGAGCTTTTGATCAGGTGCTCAAAAACCAATCTCAAGTCTTTTGATCAGGAGACTTGCAAACCAGGCTAACTTTTGAAGGGAGTTAAAACCCTGTACAATGGGGTGGGAAAGAAGATTATGTTAGTCTTCTCTTTTCTCAAAAACAACTTGAGAAGACTTTGTGGATCCTTGATGGTGCCAAAGCTCCCCTTGAGATGTTGAAGGTTCAGGAAGACTGGAGCTTTGCTTCAGGGTGTAGGTCTTCAGTTTTGATTTATCAATGTTTAGGAATCTAGTAGACAGATGTTGAAAAGAATGTTTCTGAAAATTCCCAAATCTGAAGATGAAGAAGAATCTTGATATTTGATGAATGTTCTTCTTCAATCTTGAGTATTGACAGGGATGATAGCACTGAGAAAAAAACAAGAGAGTTCTGTATGATTGTGAGTTCTCGGTACTGTCTTCTTGAAAAAGAGAGATCTCTTTTAATATTCTCAGTCAATTATTATTCCTTTAAAATTTGAATTACTGCCTTAAATGCTGACTGATCTTGAGATTACAAACGTCTGGAATAAAATATTGATGAGTTTCCCCAACTATCCTTAATAAAATAAGCAAGTAAATATCCTGATGAATACTATAATTAATGCAGCCAATAACGGCTATATTCATAGAAATACATGCATTAATTACTTAGGAATAATACTGCTAATAAATGTGAAAATAAAGGATCAGAAGGAGAGGAAAAAATCATTCTGGAACTGGGCAGAAATCGTCGACCTCTGAACAGAATTCGTCGACCTGAGATCCAAGATCGTCGACCTAAGAATGCCAGTTCGTCGACCTGAGAATCTGTCTGGAGAAAACTAAATGTTGACCTGAGCTCGAATATCGTAGAGCTCAGCACAGAGAATTAACTTTGAGTTCATTGATCGGAGATCGACGATCGTCGAGCTGAGTTCGATGAATTTTGAACTAGTCAAACTGTCTTCTGATATCTTCTAAATCTGAGTCTTCTGAGGTCCTCTGCTGGTTGGTCCAAGAAGGTAGAACTAAAAGGACTTAGCCTAAACTCTAGGACTACTAATTGTGACCCTGGCTATACAAGGTGGATATATTATCCTAGTAAGTGAACCTAGCCCAAATCAAACTAGGGAACCAACACATAATTTTCACTGGATGGAGTTCAGTGTATTCAGCTCACTCAACGCCGCGTTGAGTGTATAACACTAACTCAATGCTTTTTAACTTAGCTTCTCAGATCACACATCAAGACGTTGAGTGCATTCACCACACTAAATGCTTTGGACTTAGGCTAAAAAACTAGATTTCAGTGCTAAGGCTAAAATCAACATCTAACCTGCCCGATGAAATTGCTTAAGCCCAAAGCCCCGTTTGACGAACTCCGTTCGACGAATTTGCTCCATTCGACACACTTCGTTCGACGAATTTGCTCTGTTTGACGAACTCTGTTCGATGAATTTGCCTTCTATTCGACGAATTTGCTTAGGTATAATACTCCAATTAGACTAATTTAACCTTACTCCTCATGATAATTGCCGAAATATACTTGGACAATTCTCAGCCTATAGCTGATTACTTCAACAACTCAAAACCGATGACATTAAGATTTACAACAACTAATTCGACGGATTAATCTTTCCAAGAACCATAATTGACGACATCTACTCCCTCATATACAATGAATTAAACCAGGTTTAACTGACATTAAAATGGCGGGTTAGAACCGATTAACAGCCATAAAATCAATGGATTTACTTGCCTACAGTCATATAATCATCCAACTATCTTGTTCAGATTATTCCCAAATTCAGCGATTACTCGGCAATCTCCTACATGATCAATTATGTTGAACTTGGCCGGAAAACTATACCATAAAGCTGATCGGCAATGGCTGGATCTAACCCTACTCCAAAAAACTATAAAGGGAAGAACAGTACAAAAAATATACAAGGAAAAGAAAAGCTTGGCAAGGGTAAGAAGTCACCACTTGCCTCAAATCACCGAATCCGACAACGTAAACGCTCCTCCTCAAGGATTCGGCCGCAAGAACACCTAAGCAAGACTTCCTAAAACTTTTCAGAATGAAAGAGGGTCAAAACCACAACCTAAACCTCTAAAAATCCACGAAACGGGAAAACTTACCGTTGAAACGTAGATCTGGTTAGAGTTATTCGGATCTACTCTCCGATGATGATTTCGTGCACCAGAGCTCCTCCAATCGACGGCCGAAGGCACTATAAGGACGCCTCTTTCTTTCTTACGCAAACAGGCCGACAGTTTTCAAGAATAAGACGATGAATAGGGATTCGTTCTTATTACAATGCTATTTATACTTATAAATATAAGTATTATAATAATAGTTTATTATTAAATAATTGTCCAAACGACTCAAAATTCGCACCAGTGCGGATTTCAAAGAAAATCACACCGTAGCTAAATGTCGACGCTACGAATCTAATGGCCAAGTGGGAATTAAAATCCGACAACCCAAACTCGAGAAAAAATCTCTCGAAGCCAAAATATCATCTTTCCCAAAAAAGGCTCCACCGTGTTCAAAAATGAACCCCGGCTCGCACGGGAATACCAACATATAGGAGGAATTAGCCAAACCAATACTCCTAAACCAAAACCTCCGATACCAATGAGAAAAAAAACACGCTCCGACAACGATAACCACCAGCTAAGAGTCAACGTAACACCCTGACATCACATTTACGCCAATAAAAGTATTTAATTAAACATCAAAAAATCAGTGGAGTTACAGGATACTCGAGTGACGTCATTATGAACCTGGAGGGCTGAGCCCGGTTGATGCTCGACACCCGCCATTAGGATCTCACCTAGCTGATTGGGCCGGTGGTAGCGCCCGGAGGTTTACCAATGGAAAGTTTATTCTCGATCTAGAGCTGTCCCACATCGGTTTACCAATCAACACCAGGCATCTGAAGTCGCTTGGGGTAGAGGTTGGGGAAATATTGGATCTAGTAAACCTCGAGGCGAGCTGGCAAGGGCGAGATGAGGTCTTGGCAAATTTTACTTGGGATATTTTCAGTTTTGGCAAAGCCTCGGGGAAGAAGGGCTCTTACAGGCGAGCTGGGTATTCACGGGCCCAGGTCGGCAAATGATCTAGCCCAACTACCATGGGGTGTATCTAAAGGAAGAGTAAAGGGGATGGCGAGCTGAGGTCCCGACATCAACTGAGTAAGGCGAGAGGAGGTAGTCCTCAGCAGTATGTTTCCATCCCCTCAAGAATTTTACTTGGGAATTTCTGACAACTTCAGCTTGACATTGACGAGAAATGAGGAATGCTCGTGGGCGAGATGGGTGGTCGCGAGCCTAGCACGGCTAATAATCCACCTCTTGACTGCCCGGGGCTGGCGAGCTCCCAAGGTATCTCCGTAAGTACGAACCCTAACACAAATACGTCCTAGCAGACCGCTCCACTCTAGTGAGATCTCTCTATGGAGGAGGGAAACTCGCAGGCGAGTAAATCGCAGTAAGTAAGTTCAAAATAAAAAAAGATAGACAAATTCGGATCAAATCCTTATTTTATTAATAAATATTGTTACAAAAAGGAGAACTTGCCTCGACGAGGTTACAAAGGGGGGGGGGAGAAGATTCATAATAGGAAAAAAATGAGGAGGTGTGAGTCAGCTCTCTCCCTCCCCTACGGACGGGTGGTCCTCACTCCCCCCTCCGGATTGGCGGTTGTCCTTGTAGCCCTTAACCCTCTTGAAGAGTGATTCAAAACTTTCATCCTTCTCGCTGGGAGGGGTAGCCGGCGGGAACATGTTCGACACAAGGTACCTCACCATGATCTCCTCACATCCCTCCACCAGCACCTCCATATCCTCCATCATTTGTAGGGTGTAGTCTGCAGTACTGATTGAGTTTACTCGCAGCCTCTCGACAACCTATGCCTCGATGAAAATCTTTTGCCTCTTTGGAGGAATGCCCAGCTCACCGCAGACCTAGGATAAGAAGATATCCATCTGGCAGATGAGCTCGCTCTGGAGCCATTTGTTCTCCGCCTTCAGTTTCTAATTCTCCTTCTCCAGCTCAGCGGCGCGGACCTCCAGCTCGGCGGTGCGAGCTCGCAGCTTGCTCATGGCTTCCACATCTTGGGAAAAAGGGCAAGGTAAGATCAATATGCGTGAAAAATCCTAAGTGAAAAAGGAAGGTGGTAGCCGATGCTTACAATCCCGGCGGCCTCCTTCGCGAGTATATCCTTGGCAATGTTAAGTTGCCTCTCCAGATCGACAACATTATCCTTGGCAAGGTTGCGGTCCTGCTAGGCCTTTAGTAGGATGTTGTTGAGGTTGAAGACGCGGCGGAACACCATGTGGTGCATCTCTAGGGCCCTCATTTGGGCATACAAGCCCTCATGGCCGAGATGACGTTGTAGGCCTCGGCATCCTCGCGGCCATACAGGCCGAATCCAAGCGCATAGGCATGACCCGAGGGGGGTTGGCGACCTGACCAGGAGGGATGGAGGGAGGAGATGGAGATCTTGTGGGCTTTCTCATCCAATCAGACCAACGGCTCGCTTGTCGAGTCCTTTTTCTCCCCCAAGGCTGAAGAGAGGATGGCTCTTCAGCAAGCCCAGCTTGCGGGCCGCAAGATTCTAGGTAGGAGTAAGGAGGGACTCACCACCTGCCATAACCCGTATTTTCTCCGCATTTAACGATATATAAGAGTAAGGGAAAACGTATGTCATGATGCTACATTAGCAGGGATAATTGCAGACACTCAGGCAAAACTACAACTTAACACTTTTATAAATATCTATAAGTTATTTAGATAAAATTCAGTTTAAGTTTAGCGGTTAGCCGTATCCCTCGGCTCAGTGGCTTATCTATTCCATGAGAAAAAGATAGTTATATGCCTTGGAAAGTACTTTATTTATAAGATTAGACGTCCTATATGAGTATAAAACATCCCCAGAGGATAACTCATGGTATGCAAGACTAGATTTATAATAGTTACGAAAGTATCTTTTATGATCGTTAAATATAATGATTTGGGTTTTCAAATATGGCATGAATGAAGTAATAATAGTAATTTTTATATTTTAAAATACCTAATATGCAACCTAACATAAAACCTTCCCAGAGAGCAGGTAAAAACAACCACAAAGAGGTAAACTAGCAGCTAGCAAAGTATTTAATATTTTAGAGAAAATGACCAGTGGGCGTCAACAACTTGACATGAACCCACTGAAAGTATGCAAGTCTGAACTAAAAACCAAAACTACAAACTACCTTAAGGCGATGAGGAAAACCACTGCAACAGCTGCAGTCCAAAAGCTACCACCCAACTCAGCCGCTCCACCGGCTAGAGCTATAACGTCCCTGATTTTTCGGTGTTTATTTTTATTCCTGTAGTGGCATAATTTTGACGTCAGGGCATTACGTTAACGCATGTTTTGTTTATGTCATGGTTAGAGTGTGGTTTTTCTCTTTGAGTTTTCTGTGTTGCTGGGTTTAGCCTGTTTGCAAGATTCCCTTGCGAGCCGGGTCTGTTTTGGTGACTAGGTGGAGCCTTTTTGGGAATGCTTGTGTTTTAGCTTCGGGAGGCATTTGCCCTAGTTTGGTTTGTCGGATTTGAGTTTCGACTTCGCCATTGGTTTCGTAGCATCGATATTTAGCTACGGTGCGAATTTCGTAGAATTCCGAGTTATTATGGATTTGTTTTGGGATTATTAATATTTGTAATGTACAGTGAATTAATTATTATTATTATAATACATATATATATATATATATATATATATATATATATATATATACGCATAAAGTAAATGAAAACCCTAGTGTTACTATTCATTATCTTCCCCTACCCAACGATATGGTTTCGTGAGAAAGGATGTGCGGCGGACAGAGCTTTCAGCCGGTAAATCGGGAGTTCGGGTGGTTGGTATTGGCGTTTGAGTAGAGATTCAGAAAGCTCTCGGCGAGGGCTTCACAATCGTGGTAAGCTTTCTCCGATTCCTCAAATTTTGTACGTTAGGGTTGGCATTTTTGAGCTCCTTTCTCCACCAAAAGTTTCAGGAAACGTTTCTTAGGGCTTTCTTCGGCCGATCCTTGAAGCGGCGCGAGCAGGCGACGTTTCTCTAGAGTTTTGAGAGAAGTGGATCTTTCTCCCTTGCTTGTTCATTTTTACTTGATCTCCCTTCTCTTTTTGTTCCTCCCTTAGAGAATAGGAGTAGTATAGGAAGCATGAAAAGATCCCTCTAGCCTAGATCTTAATTTTCGGCTAAACCATAGAAATTAGGAAAATTTGAGACAAGGTTCGGCGTGTATCAGGATGAATTTCATCGAGTATCGTCAGATTTAATTAAGGAATTTAGTCGAGTAACGGTATGTAGCTTAAGTAGAATTCGGCGGGTATCAGGTAGGAATTCAGCGAGTATCGCTGAATATTGGATAAGTCATTTTTGGTGAGTATCACTAGTCCATTCGGCGAGTATCATCGAATTAGTTAAGTTATATTCGGCGAGTATCAGAAGTTAGTTGAACGTAGTTCGACAAACATCAAGTGCCTGTTCGTCGAGTATCGATGGGAATCGTCGAGTATCGCTGGTTTTCACAAGGCATTTTTTGCCGAGTATTGAGAGATTCGTCGTGTATCGCCGTTAAATTCATCGAGTATGCATGAGTTTCGTCAGGTATACTCGCCGAATTTGCTAGGAATTAGAATTTTTCCGTCATTTTTGTCCAATTTAGCGGGTTTAGTCCTTAGGATGGTTTTAGGACTGGTTTAAGTTTTATTAAGGTTTATACTTGGGATTTGGGTAGGACCTGATGTTTCTTCGCTATGAAGGTTGGCAATGGATAAAGGACCACCAAATGGATGTCGGTTGTGGATCATTGCACTTTGCAGGTGTTTGGTCTCTGTTTTCTAAGGACTACTGGTTTGGGTTTGGACAAATGGCCACCACCGCAGGGCCTTCTTTTTGAGACATTTGGGCTTGGGAGCCTGGTATGGGACAATTGGTCACTAAATCCACCCGATTGATTTTTTTGCTAAGTGTTAATGATTTAGGTTTTTCTGAGCTGTTTTTATGCTCAGTTCTCTTCTAGTTCATTCTATGCTAATCCTTACAGACATTGTCGAAGCATGGCTTCGTTCTGCACTTGGTGCATTATTCGATTGACTCATTTACTTCAGATTTTACTGTACTTATATTTACTTGGCTATCCAGCTGAAGACTTCAGTATTTTTTGTACTCAGGTTTGATAAACCCATCTCTTACTATGCACTTATTAGCTGATTATTTTCCTTTACCACTTGTATTTTTCTTGCTGAGGTGTTCTTCTTTTGAATGCCTCAGGTTCAGGGCAGTAGCCGGTTGAGCGGCTAAGTTTTGGATGTTCTCTTGATAGTACAAACATACATGCTCACCAGTAGGTTCGTGTCAGGTTGTTGACGCCCACTGGTGGATTTCTTTTGAAATATTAATTACTTTGCTAAGCTGCTAATTATGCCTATTTCTATGGTTGTTTATACTTGCTCTCTGTGAAGGCTTTATGCTAGGTTGCATGTTAGGTACTTTAACTTATAAAAATATCATTAATAGTATTGCATACTTGCCATCTCCTTCAAAATTAAAACACTATTTTCAAGTTAGCGCAAAGATATTTCCTATACTTAATATAAGTTAGTGTCTTGTATAGCATGAGTCATCCTTCAGGGATGTTTATACTCATGTAGGATGTTAAAATCAACTTAATTAAAGTATTTTCGGTAGCGTATAACTACATTTTTACTCGTGGACTAGTTGATCCACTAAGTCGAGGGATACGGCTGACCGCTTAACTTAAATCTGATTTCCCTAAAAATAAATTATAAATCTTCCTAAAAGGTGTTTAGTTGTAGTCCCGCCTAAATGTCTGCAGTTATCCCTGCTGACGTGGCATCATGACACGTGTTTTCTCCTTACTCTGATATATCCTTTAATACAAAGAAAATGCGGGTTATGACAGTTGGTATCAGAGGGATAGTTGTTGGACAATTGGTCGAACAACTATCTCAGGTCTGTGTTAGCCGTTTAGTTTCATTGCATACACACACTGATGTGCCATCAGTATATCTTGGATGAAGTATGAACACTACACTCATGGCATGATAAGAAGTATACAGGGCATATTATGTAGTATGGGATGCATAATATGTGTTTATATATGTGTTGAAACCGAAAAATCGGTCTCTGTGGAGTTCGACCCTTGGGGAAGGGGTGGCCGCGCACCTACTTCGCTCCTGCGAGAAAATGACAAGAAAAAGAAGAACCAAGGACTAGACCAAGGGACCGGCGTGGAGGTCCCACCACACACCCGGAAGATCTTAGAGCGCTTCCCCTCCTTAGCCAAGTGTCGGGCTAAGGTACCTCAGAAAGCGCTAGTAGACCTGAGAATTAGTAAGCATGCCCTCTGAGGTACCCCTTGGGTCCTATTTATAGGAAAAGATGGCCTGCCAATATACAACCTTCACTGTTCTTGAGGACTATAGGCAGACCAAAGGGGGCAACATGGTAAAAGTATATCATGGCCAAGATGCGAGCTGGACCTGAGGTAGCATCCGCTCGGTAGGGGCCTGACTCGCCTCACCCTGGGCCTAGGTGAGCACGTACTCGGCAGGCTATGCTCGACTATCGCCGAGCTCGGCTCGACTATCGCCGAGTTCCAACAGAAACGGGGCTCGGTACGACGATCGCCGAGCTCCAACAGGAACTGAGCTCGGCGTGGAGATCGTCGAGCTCGGTTCGACTACCATCGAGCCCTGTTCTATTACTCGAGCTCGGTCTCGGCATGCCGGGCTCCGTTCGGCCATCGTCGAGCTCGGCTCGACTATCGCCGAGCTCGACTCGGCTATTACCGAGCTCGGGCTCGGCACGCCGAGTTCATATTGCGGTCTGAGCCGGCCGGTTTAACTCCTGTCGACCACTCGCTGGATACGGGGTTGTACATAATCCCCGCTCTTTGCGAGGTTGGGACAAGCTCGGAAAGAAACATCCAACCCCATAGAATCCTGCGAGTGCGACAGGGGCAAAAAGGAATCTTCTGGTAGTCCCCACAGGTAGCTATATATATGTACCCCTGCGCATCTGGCTGACCTTTGCCCTTCCCCAAATTCTATCAAGATGCCGCTCCCCAAGGAAGTCCTAGAGCGGCTCGCACGTTCCCGCGAGGAGATCGCTGCTCAGGCCGCGGGACTGACCAACCTAGAGGCCCCTGCTCGCTGTTTTGCTGATTTCGGCTCGGCCAAGCGGGCGAAACCCTTTCCACCGGGGGCCGAACCCATTCTGGCCGACTTTACTGCTGCCTTGGGGAACGGGGCCGGCTCCTCCAACTAGCCGGTTCTTGGTTCTTCCACTAAAAATCTCGTGGAGCTATCTTCCGACCAGGAGAATAGCGGTGAAGCATCCACCCCGCGGGCCAAAAGTATTCCTGACAGCTCGCCAAAGCGGGATCCCGAGGTCAAGGAGCAGTGCTCGTAGGAACTGGCGTCGCCGAGTCGTCTCCCTTCCCGGCAACCCTCCCCTGGGTCCATAGTCGTGGGGAGAGGCGCCGGGATTATCCCTGTCCCCGGCTACCAACTTGCCCCTCAGGAACTGCAGGGGAGTGGCAAGGACCTGCGCCACTTCTCTCCTCACGCTAACCCAGAGGAGCCAGGCTCGCGCGGTAAGTTTTCAACTTTACACTTCTGTTCCGGGGGTATTCGCTTTCTTGATCGTCTTTCAGTTCTTCATTCAGAACTTCTCGGCCGGACGGAGGACGGCGAGTCCGTGGATCAACCTCCTTACTTGCCCCTCCCTTCTCCAAGCGCCCTGAACGCCTTCCTGGACTCCGAACTGGGTAGTCCTGAACGTGCAAAACGGGAGCGGAAGGTTCTCAAGAAGCTGGTGCGCGAGCTCCACGACCTGCGAAAGGACAACAACAGGCTGCAGTGGGAGTGCTCGCGTCTAGCGGACGGTGCTGGAGTCAGCTTGGCATTCGAGGAGGCGACTTCCTTGGTGCTGATGGATGAGATTGACGAGAACCTGCGGGTGGTAAATAGGAACATGGGGCGACTTCGTAAACTTTACGCGCGGTGACCTGCGACGGCGGGCTGGCGAGACCAGGGAGAATGAAACGGCTCCTCTGTCAGCCGACCGGTACTCGCCCTCGCCCTCGCATGGTCCTCGCGCCCTTATTTTTATTTGCTCTGAATGATCTGCTTGTAATAACTCGAACAACTTTTCTACAACTTTATATATGTAGATGCATTTTCAATATCCTGGTAAGTCTTTTCAAATTCCTTCTTCTGGGGTCTGGCCAGCTCGCAGGATTTGCGAGGAGAGGGTGGCGAGGTGGCGTGGCGAGACCGGGCCGATCGGCCGACTCGCCTTCCCCCTCGCCCTTCTTTATCTTCTTCTATAAATAGGCCTTCTCACCTACCCCCAGGGTACGCTTTTATTGCTTTCGAATCCCTGTTTCCTCTCTGTCATCCCGAGCTCGCGATTTTCCTTTCCTTTGAGACTATGGTTAAGACCAACCCTGACGCGGATGGCCGATCTAAGTGCGCCCAGCACTTCATCGACCATTGCTTCTTCGAGGGGCATATTACCGAGGAGGAGCTCGTCGAATTCGCGGCTGCATTCGTCCCCCCCGGCTTCCAGGCTCGCAGGCCCGCCGAGCATGAAGCCATCAATTCCTTCCCGGAGGGTGAGCTCGCCTTCCCCATTTCGTACTTCGAGGTGGGGCTGCGCCTCCCCCTCTGGCCAGAGATCTGCCAGATCCTGAAGTACTACGGCGCGGTGCCCGCGCAGCTGAATTCCAACGCCATTGCTATGATGGTGGCATTCGCCTGCTTCCTCCGCCGAGAGCGGATTGAGTTCAACCTTGCGGTGTTCCGTAAGTTGTTCTCCTACAAGGCTACCCCCGACGGAGTCGCCTACTTTGGCGGGTCCCTCATCAAGGTTCGCGAGCTCGCGAACAAGAACCATAACTGGATGACCCGGCTTATCTTTATTAAGGGCGAGCTCGGCAACATCCCCTTTCGTCCCCTGCAGAAAAGAGAGGACATATATCGTCCTCCTTCCCTGTCTGGTAGCGACGCCGACCTCCACAAGTTTTTCCTCCACAAGGACTTCGAGGTCGCCTTCCTCCGCCGCGGTCTTGATTTGCTTCAACCCGTTCTCCCTGGTGAAGGTATATCTCGCCCTACCTTTTCGCGAACTCTGTCAAGGTGGATCTCTATATTATATTTTTTTATCAAGTCTCTCTCTGCAGGGGAACGGGTTCTGCCGGAGCACCCACCGTTCGCCGATTCGGGGATATTCTCAGATCCCGTGGAGCTAGCCCGGGCGGCGGCAACGGCTTTTCGCGAGGAACAAGCGCGAGGCCAACTCCTCGGCAAGAAGCGCTTGGAGCCCGGGGGGTCAAGCTCGTGCCCCGATCCTTCGCTCCCCAAGATGAAGAAGGCGAAGGTGGTCTCGCATGGACGGCTGTACCTTCCTCCGTCACCTACCAAATTTATGAGCTCGCCGGAGGCTCTGTCCGACGAGCCGCCTTTGAGTCCGTTAAAAGAAGCCTCCTCCCCCCGAAAGGGGAAGAAGAAGAACGAGCCGTCCTCTGATTCTACCGGAGAAGACACCCTCCGCGAGCCCGGCCTGCCGAAGGATCACCCCCACTTCGGCAAGGGGTGTAAAAGCAAAGATGCGGCCGGCGAGCCCATTTTGAAGTGGGACGAGGGGGCTCACCGAGTTTCTGTTTCTACTCGCGCCCCCTCCTGGGGAGCTCGCTGGCCTCCTACCGCCCATGCCTTCGCCTTCGGCTTCGGCCTCTACAGCCGCGACAGCGCCGAATCGTACAAGAAACTCACCCCCAGTCAGCTCGGCCACGAGGGGTTATAAGCCCACCTGCGGGCCTTCGAGCTCCACCACATGATGGTCCGCCGCGGCTTCCAGCTCAGCAATGCCCTGCTGACTGCCGAGCAGGAGCGCGACCTGGAGAAAGAGAGCGCGGCCGACGCGGAAAGGCGGTTCGGCCCTGCCGACGCTCTACTCGCGAAATCTGCCGGCGGCTTGGTAATCACTGGATATCTCTATTTAACGTACTTAGGATTATTCTTGTGCTTGTTCTGAACTTTTAATCCTACAGGATGTCGAAGCCGCCGACGCGCTGCGAGGCGAGGTGGCTCAGCTGCAGGCTCAGCTTACCGAGCGGGAAGTCCAGCTTGCCGAGCAAAAGATGTATTCCCGCAAGCAAGAGGCTGTTGCCGCCCAGCTGGGGGTGGAGGTGGAGGAGTTGAAGGAAAAGAACAAGGGGCTCCTGGGTGAGGTCCTCCGCCAGGCCGACGCTCTCCTTCCCCCGGGCGCCAGCGAGCCAGCCTTCCCCTACAAGAGGCCTCGGGTGTTTGGCGAGTCTGATGTCGCGGAGCGGCTGCGAGTCAACTCTATCGAGGCTGCCGAGTGCCTCCTGAAGGCCATGAGTGGGACGGGGATTTTGGCAGAAGGCTGTGAGGGGGTCACCGTCCGGGAGCTCCTGGCGACCCTGTTCCCACCTAGCCCGCTCAGCGAGAAGGAGGATAGCTTCGACTCGCTCTTCGTGGGGGTGGGAGAGAAGGGCGCTCTGCTTGGCGGCGAGGAGGACCGTCATTCGAGGGGGGGGGGGGGGGGACGAGAGCTAACTTTTGCTTTCCTTTTCTTTTGTATCCTGCCGAGGTGGGCCTTTCCTTGTACACTTGTAATGATGAATCAAAGATATTTTTCATAATTTCTCTATCTTCTTTTTAAGCTCACTTGCGATATTATACCCGCGCGCTTGATGTCCCGACCTCGCCCGTAGAATGTTTTGAGTTAGGACCAGCCCCCGCGGTGAGATCATAGGCGCCGGCCATGGCTAGACTCGCCGATGTTATCGGTGCTTGCGGCGAATCCCTAGAACACGTGCTCGCGCCATATCCTACTTGCGCCACACCTTCCCCCGCCATGTCTTGCTTCCGTTTTTCGACAACTCAGACAAGTGAAAATATGTTTGGGTCGAGATGCTGCCGGCATCCGCCTTAGACACCAGGGCGTGTCTTTTGCCGAGTTAACTGGAGCGAGACTAGGCTCGCTGGAGAGAGCTGTTTCCTCCCCCTGAGTCTGGGACGGGGCCAGGGCTTCCTTAGTAGCGAGCTGGAGTGGGGCAGGGTATTCCGAGCTTGCCATCTTGACTGGCGAGCTTGCACCCTGGTGCTTTTCTCGGGCCAACTCCCAGTCTCAGCTAGGCGGGAAGACTTAGAAACTTTTGCCTCTCCCGGGTGCTACCACCGGGCCAGTCAGCTAGGTGAGAGCCTGAGGGCGGGTGTTGAACATCCTCCGGGCTCAGCCCCAGGGTCATAGCGATGTCCATCGAGACTCGGCCGTGCCAGCTTGGTGGGAGCCTGGCAGGGGAGTGACGAGACCTAACCCCAGAGCGAGAAGACTTAGAAACTTTTGCCTCTCCCGGGTGCTACCACCGGGCCAGTCAGCTAGGTGAGAGCCTGAGGGCGGGTGTTGAACATCCTCCGGGCTCAGCCCCAGGGTCATAGCAATGTCCATCGAGACTCGGCCGTGCCAGCTAGGTGGGAGCCTGGCAGGGGAGTGACGAGACCTAACCCCAGAGCGAGAAGACTTAGAAACTTTTTCCTCTCCCGGGTGCTACCACCGGGCCAGTCAGCTAGGTGAGAGCCTGAGGGCGGGTGTTGAACATCCTCCGGGCTCAGCCCCAGGGTCATAGCGATGTCCATCGAGACTCGGCCGTGCCAGCTAAGTGGGAGCCTGGTAGGGGAGTGACGAGACCTAACCCCAGAGCGAGAAGACTTAGAAACTTTTGCCTCTCCCGGGTGCTACCACCGGGCCAGTCAGCTAGGTGAGAGCCTGAGGGCGGGTGTTGAACATCCTCCGGGCTCAGCCCCAGGGTCATAGCGATGTCCATCAAGACTCGGCCATGCCAGCTAGGTGGGAGCCTGGCAGGGGAGTGACGAGACCTAACCCCAGAGCGAGAAGACTTAGAAACTTTTGCCTCTCCCGGGTGCTACCACCGGGCCAGTCAGCTAGGTGAGAGCCTGAGGGCGGGTGTTGAACATCCTCCGGGCTCAGCCCCAGGGTCATAGCGATGTCCATTGATACTTGGCCGTGCCAGCTAGGTGGGAGCCTGGCAGGGGAGTGACGAGACCTAACCCCAGAGCGAGAAGACTTAGAAACTTTTGCCTCTCCCGGGTGCTACCACCGGGCCAGTCAGCTAGGTGAGAGCCTGAGGGCGGGTGTTGAACATCCTCCGGGCTCAGCCCCAGGATCATAGCGATGTCCATCGAGACTCGGCCATGCCAGCTAGGTGGGAGCCTGGCAGGGGAGTGACGAGACCTAACCCCAGAGCGAGAAGACTTAAAAACTTTTGCCTCTCCCGGGTGCTACCACCGGGCCAGTCAGTTAGGTGAGAGCCTGAGGGCGGGTGTTGAACATCCTTCGGGATCAGCCCCAAGGTCATAGCGATGTCCATCGAGACTCGGCCGTGCCAGCTAGGTGGGAGCCTGGCAGGGGAGTGACGAGACCTAACCCCAGAGCGAGAAGACTTAGAAACTTTTGCCTCTCGGGGCTTTAAACTGCGAACCCCTCTACCCTCACTATTCTGCCAAAGCATAAGATATGATAATGAGATTCATTTTTATTCATGGGGCCAGAATATCTACAATATTTTCAAGGGTAAAAATGTTTCAGATCGTCGCCACTCCAAGTGTGGCTGAGGGTATCCCCTTTTACATCTTGGAGGTGATACCCCCCGGATTTCAAGACCTCCTGTATAATGTAGGGGCCCTCCCAATTGGGGTGGAGTTTTCCCACAGTGGCTGATCTCCCTGCCGCGTCCACTTTTTTCAAGACAAGGTCCCCCTCCATGAACTGCTTGACACGGACGTGTTTGTCGAAATACTTGGCCATCCTTCGCTTGGCCTCTTCCTGCCTGACGACGGACAAGTCACGTAGTTCTTCTACCATATCAAGGGAGAGTCGAAGCTCCTCCTCATTCTCTGAACTCCACTCTTCCCTTCCAGCTCCTGCCTCGATGACCCGAGGTGTCTGGACCTCGAATTCGATAGGTAGAACGGCCTCGCAGCCGTGAGATAGTTTAAAAGGTGTCTCCCCTGTGACCGTATTGGGGGTGGTCCTCAAGGCCCAAAGGACTGAGGGAAGTTGTTCTACCTAACTTCCCCTCAAATTTTCCACTTTCTTTTTTAAGAGGTTCACGATGATTTTGTTGGCCGCTTCCACCTGCCCGTTGCTCCTGGGGTGATGGACAGAAGCAAACCGAAGGTCAATCCCCAGCTGTTCGCAGAAGCGAATGAACTCCGTACTGGCAAACTGAGGTCCGTTATCCGTGACGATAGCCTGTGGTAGCCCTTTCCTGCAGATGATCTCTCCCCAGATAAAGTTCCTGACTACCTGGGAGGTTACCTTGGCTAGAGCCTTCACCTCCATCCACTTAGAAAAATAGTCGACCATGACCAACAGAAACCTCCTCTGCCCGCTGGCCTGAGGAAAAGGTCCTACGAGGTCCAGTCCCCATATGGCGAAGGGCCATGGTGCCATGATGCTTCTTAACCTCTGAGCCGGCTGGAGCTGGAGCGGGGCATAGAGTTGGCACTTATGACATTTTTTTGCAAATTCGGCTGCATCCTGACCGAGGGTGGGCTAGAAGTACCCTTGCCTGACGATTCTCCCCTCCAGGGTCCGACTCCCCGAATGACTTCCACATTCGCAGGAATGGACCTCCTCCAAAATTTTATGCACCTCCCTTTCGGCCACGCAACGGGCCAACATCCCTGAGAGGGTCTTGCGGTACAACTGCCCCTCGCATAGGAGGTAATACGCCGCCTTGTGCTTGAGCCCTCTTCGGTCCATTCCCTCCGGATACTCTCCGGTGGACAAAAAGGTGATAAAGGGATCCATCCATGAGGGGTGTTGTTCCACTTCCATTAGTTCCCCCTCTTCGATGGAAGGTCGGAAGAGATCCATAATGGTGCCTCCCATCCGGGGGCCGTGCTTTGCTAGCTGGTCGACTGGCTCATTTTCCTCTCGCGACACGTGCTTGATTGAGAAGGTCTGGAAGGTCCCGATGACTCCCTTTACCTTCATCAAATAGAGCTGCAGGGTGGGCTCCCTCGCCTCAAACTCCCCCTTGACCTGGGAAGCCACCACCATGGAGTTGGTGAGGACCTCCACGTCATGCACCCCCAAGTCTCTCGCCAGGCGCAGACCTGCGATTACGGCTTCGTATTCGGCTTGATTATTGGTGATTGGGAAGTGCAATACCACAGTTTGCTCGATTCTTATCCCCTGGGGGCTTTCCAAGATGACCCCAACCCCTAAAGAATGCCTCCCCGAGGCACCGTCTACCCTGACTTTCCAGGGGAGAGGGCGAGTGAGTCTCTCCTCCGCCACCTCGACCACATACTCTGTCAGGAAGTCAGCCATAGCTTGGGCCTTGATTGAGAGGCGGGCAACGAAGGAGATGTCGAACTCGCTCAGTTCCACCGACCATTTGGCCAACCTACCTGAATGCTCTACCCCCTTGAAGATGTTGCGCAGGGGGTGGTCAGTCACTACTCGGATTGAGTGTGCCTGGAAATAAGGCCGAAGCCTCCGGGCTGAGATGATTAAGGCGAATGCCAGTTTTTCCAGGATGGGGTAGCGGAGCTCGGCCCTCTTTAGTATCCGACTCACATAATAGACGGGGAGTTGCCTCTTCCCTTCTTACCGAACCAAAACCGAACTCAAGTCTCCAGCCCCGACCCCTAGATATAGGAATAAGTCTTCCCCTTCCTTGGGCCCTTGGAGCAGGGGGGGCCTGAGTCAGCTGTTTCTTTAAAGCCTGGAATGCCTCCTCGCACTCCGAGGTCCATTCAAACTTTCGACCCCCTCTCAAGGTTTTGAAAAACGAGGAGCATTTCTCCCCGGCCCGGGAGAGGAATCTACTCAACCCTGCCAACTTCCCTGTCAGTCGCTGTACTTCCTTGGTATTTTGTGGTGACCTTAGTTCCATGATTGCTCTCACCTTATCTGGATTAGGTTCTACACCGGCGGGGGTGAGGAGATGCCCCAGGAACTTTCCTCGGCTTGCCCCGAAGACACACTTCAAGGGGTTCAGCCTCATCTTAAATCTGCGGAGAGTGGCGAAAGTCTCTTCCAAGTCCTGGATGTGGGAGTCGACATCCAAGCTCTTGACCATGAGGTCATCCACGTACACTTCGAGATTCCTCCCCTTCTGCTCTCGGAAGACCCTATCCATCATTTTTTGGTAGGTGGCTCCCGCATTCTTTAGCCCAAAGGGCATCATTTTGTAACAGTAACATCCGTCTCCCGTGATGAACGAGACATCTTTGACGTCAGGGGGGTGCATTCTGATTTGGTGATAACCTGAAAAAGCATCCAGAAAACTCATTACAGGGAAACCGACGGCTGAGTCAACCAGCGCGTCAATTCGAGGCAAAGGATAACAATCTTTCGGGCATGATTTATTAAGAAGAGAAAAGTCGATACACATCCTCCACCGGCTGTCTACTTTTTTAACCATTACAACTTTGGAGACCCAGCTGGGGTATTGGATTTTAGATATGAAGCCAGCCTCGAGGAGCTTGGCGACTTCCTTTCTAATTGGCTCGGCGAGCTTGTATGTGATGGATCTCTTTTTCTGCTGGATGGGGGGAGCCTCCGGGTCCAGGTTGAGGCGATGGCAGGCCACGTCGGGGTCGATCCCTGGCATCTTCGCGGCGCTCTAGGCGAAGATGTCCACGTTCCTCTGGATGCACTCCAGCATCCTGCCTTGAGCTTCCGGGGTCAGGCCTCCGCTGACGCGGACCTTCTCCACCCTGCCTCCGATGGTGAGAACCTCCATCTCCACCACCTCTTCCGCTGCCTCCAGACGGGACTGCTCCCCCCATTCCTCGATACCTCCCCCTCTGGGGGCGAGGACCTCTTCCTCAGCCTCTTCCACGGCCATGGCCTCGGCCGACTCCCGAGTCTCTTCCGTGACCTCCTCCCGGGCGCGGTACTCCACCTCCATCTCTTTGCCAGCTTCCTGCTTCTCCTCCTCCAACCTCCGCCCCATCTCCTCGGCCCCCTCCAGCCAAGAGATGGAGTTTACCGCCGAGACGTAGCACTCCCTTGCCTCCTTAGGGTCTCCTCGGACCCGGATCTGGACCCCCTCGACGTTGAGCTTTAGACACTGGTGGAAGGACGAGGGGACGCAGCGGAAGGCACTGATGAGGGGTCTCCCGAAGATGGCATTGTAGCTGCTAGGGGCATCCACGATGACAAACTTGCAGTTGCGTGACTGCCCCCCCAGAGTGACATGGAGTCCCACTCCTCCCTCGACTTTTTTCCTCTCTCCCGAAAAGCCGAACAGGGGCCCATCCGAGGCTAACACCCTCCTGGCCTCTACTTTCATCGCATCGAACGCCTTCTTGAAGATGACGTTGACCGAACTCCCATTGTCCACAAGGATCCGGGAGACGGTAAAATCCTCGATGGCTGTCTGGATGACCAACGCATCGCAAAAGGGGTCCTCGTGACCCGGCAAGTCCTCTCTGGAGAAGGTGATTTTCTCCTCTGGGGGAGGGGACTGGGATGTGGAGCCAACGCTCCTTCGGTACATAGTGTGGAGGCTTGACTTATGGGAGGCCTCGATCCAGGCCCCCCCGTGGATCGCTCCGATCCTTCCTCGGGTGCCCACATCAACCCGGTCTTCACACCGATCCCCCTCCTCCCGAGGCCGGATCTCCTCTATCCGAACTTCCTGATGGTCTTGCTGTTGCTGTTCCCTTCTCCCTCTCATCTCGAGGAACTCCGGGCACGTGGATGTGAGGTGCCCCTCCTCTCGATGAAAGTCACAATAGGGCAGGTCCACCCTGACCTCCCTCCTTCTCCTCGGTTGTCCTCTCCTCCTCCCCCTCATGGTAATTTCCATTGCCTCCTCCTGATCGGGGAGAGGGGGTCTCTGACCCTGCCTACCCCCCTGGGGATTGTACTGCCCTCGGCCACCCTGGCGGTTATCTCCTCCCTGATAACCTCTCCATGGTGCCTGGTCTTGCAACTCGGGTCTCCATCCCAAACGGTGGGTCTGCTCCGGACGCACCCACCTGGGTTGCGGCTGCTGCTGCGGCTGCTCCCTTTACCGAGGTTCAGCCCTCCTCTCCTCCTGAATCCGGCCACCCCTTGGCCTCTCCTCCTCCACGGCCCACTTGTCCAACCTTCGCGCAAACTCCGGGTGCGCTGCCTCCATATCGGCCTCCCCGGCCGCTCTCTCCAGGAGTTCCTCAAAAGACACTGGAGGTGATCTCTTCAGTTCCATCGTGAAGAACCCGGATTGGAGACCCAGGGTGAAGGCCACCATCATGGTGTGCCCTGGCATCTCCTGAACTAGGGACAGTTCCTCTTGGAACCTGTCCAGATAGCTTCCCAGGGTTTCTCCCACCCTCTGCTTGATGCGGAACAAAGACTCCGCCTCCTTCTTCCTCTTCTTGGAAGTGGTGAATCTCAGCATGAATCCCCGTCGTAGATCCTCAAAGCAGTAGATGGACCCGGTCGGGAGTTGGTGGAACCACTCTCTCGCCTTTTCTCTGAGGGTGATGGCGAAGAGTCGGCACTTGAAGCCGTCTGACATCTGTCGAATAGAGACCATGTCCTCGAACCACTGGATGTGGTGGACCGGGTCTCCTCTCCCGGAGTAATAAGTCATCTCTGGCTCGTGAAACCCCTCGGGAACTCGGGCTGAAGAAACGAACTCGCTGAAGGGGCTCCCCCCCTCAGCCGGGCGAGACGGGAACTCCCTCCCTGCAGTCTCGCCGAAGTGGTACTAGGCGGCCGAGCCGGGGAATAGAACTCGCCCCTGGAACTCGCGCTCGCCTCTCTCGGCGGGTTCCTTCCCTGGTCGCCTGAGCGGCGCGTCGTCGCCGAGTGCGGTAGCGGCGACCATCGGAACTGCCGGTGTCGCACTCTCAGCTCGCATGCCGAGGGCGGTCCGGACGAGCCCGAGGATCTCCTCCCTAAGCTCCGCTGGCACGCTCGCCGCTGGGGGTGGGGGAGGGGGTGGCGAGCTGCCCCTGCCTGATCCTTGTCCTTCTTCTCCAGTCATCGAACCTGCAGAAGGTTTTCTCTGCTGACCACGATCCACGCTCACCGCACCAAAATGTTGAAACCGAAAAATCGGTCTCTGTGGAGTTCGACCTTTGGGGAAGGGGTGACTGCGCACCTACTTCGCTCCTGCGAGAAAATGACAAGAAAAAGAAGAACCAAGGACTAGACCAAGGGCCCGGCATGGAGGTCCCACCACATACCCGGAAGATCTTAGAGCGCTTCCCCTCCTTAGCCAAGTGCCGGGCTAAGGTACCTCAGAAAGCGCTAGTAGACCTGAGAATTAGTAAGCATGCCCTCTAAGGTACCCCTTGGGTCCTATTTATAGGAAAAGATGGCCTGCCAATATACAACCTTCACTGTTCTCGAGGACTATAGGCAGACCAAAGGGGGCAACATGGTAAAAGTATATCATGGCCAAGATGCGAGCTGGACCTGAGGTAGCATCCGCTCGGCAGGGGCCTGACTCGCCTCACCCTGGGCCTAGGCGAGCACGTACTCGGCAGGCTATGCTCGACTATCTCCGAGCTCGGCTCGACTATCGCCGAGTTCCAACAAAAACGGGGCTCGGCACGACGATCGCTGAGCTCCAACAGGAACTGAGCTCGGCGTGGAGATCGTCGAGCTCGGTTCGACTACCATCGAGCCCTGTTCTATTACCCGAGCTCGGTATCGGCATGCCGGGCTCCGTTCGGCCATCATCGAGCTCGGCTCGACTATCGCCGAGCTCGGCTCGGCTATTACCGAGCTCGGGCTCGGCACGCCGGGTTCATATTGCGGTCTGAGCCGGCCGGTTTAACTCCTGTCGACCACTCGCTGGATACGGGGTTGTACAATATGGATCCATCACAGGTGGCAACATGTGATGGTTATATAGTATGGGATGCATAACCATCATCACATGGGTGCCCATTAGCACGTTTTCCTTTTTCATTGCATGTGATGTTATGTAGTATGAGATGCATAATATTTCATGGGTACACCGCTCATAACATACATTAAGGGATTTTTAGATTGCATAGCACAACATGCATGACATAATATTGCATCAGCACACGTGCCAAGCTAAAGAATTACATGATGACATATGTACACACATGGTTTTGAGTCAAAAGGAATAAGAATTCATGCATTCATGGTCTAGACACATGAGTCAGTAGTATGATATTTATCATCCTAAGTCTAGGCATGACTGTCACAACCCGCATTTTCTCCGAATTAAGAATTATCAGAGTTAGAGAAAACACGCGTCATGATGCCACGTCAAGCAGGGGATAACTGCTGACGCTCAGGCAAATCCAACTACAATCTTTATGCAAGAAAATCATGTGCTTAATGAATAGAAAATCAGTTATGTTTAGAGTCCGTATCCCTCGGCTCAGTGGATCATCTAGTCCACAAAAGAAAACTATATTTAAACGCTGCGGAAAAATACTTTAATTAGGCTTTACACCCTAAAGAGCGCATAAGGGTCCCAAGAGAACCACTCATGCTATGCAAGACACTACACTTAGTTTATATAATATATATAAGAAAACGGTTTTCGTACGTGATTTGGAATATAGTGATTAAGTTTACAAAACATGTTGATCATGAGCTTCATTTATAATAGTATTTATGGTTTAAAAATAACTAGCAACCTAGCATAAAACCTTCTCAAAGCAAGTAGACTATCTCCAGAAAAATAAATGGTAGCAGCAATAGTATATATCTAGTACAAGGTAAAAACTACTAGTGGGCGCCAACAACCTGACACGAACCCACCAGCACACATATATGTCTGTAAGAAAGTACTGAAAACAACCTCACAAACAAGGTAAACAAAACTCCAAAGTCCAGGAGTCCACCAACAACAACACCTCCAACTAGCCACCAGACTGGCTACAGCTCAGAACCTGGGGTATTCCAAAAGAAAACAGAATACCTCAGCAAGCAAAAATCAAGGTAAAACTGCATGAAAGAGTCAACCAAAAGGACAAAATAACAGGAAACATGCAGTAGAAAGAGTCACAACTGTCCAAAACAGGACAACAAGAAATGCACAACGTGCAAAGAAACAGCAACGACCCAACCCAGGAACCACATCCTGCAGGGCCTACTAGACTACCAAGAGCCAGAATGCTGCAAACTACCAAAGAAGAAACTTCTAACACCCTAAACTGTGGGAAGTGATAGTAGCAAAACAACAACAAGGAACCGGATCGAAGGCAAACGCAGTCCCCCAATCCACCATGTCCAAGTCAAAAGCTCGAGGGTCAACACGTGAAAACACAAGGGACCTTCCACCCGACATGCCCAGCCCGTACCTGGAGCAAGAAATCCATGGGTGGCCTTGGCTATATCACACAACTCCACCCCCATAAAGAGCTACAACCACCACTACTATCCACGACCCACGATTCGGCCTTCAGGAAAGTAAAGAAAACGGCCGACAAGGAAAACCCAGAAATACAACTGAAAAATCCGCTCGGAAACGAAATACAAGGTAAAGGAAGAGTGTTGAAATAAACCAACACGACTAGGCGTTGAGTGAAACGCACTCAGTGCCTACCTAAACTTTGGCGTTGAGTGAGCTAGCCTCACTTGCCGCCAAAGTAATACCACTACCCACAAGCCCACTAAAGAAAACGGAGCTCGACGACAATCGAACGACCAAGGCAGAAGATCCAGAACTCGAGTAGTTGCCTGCCACTTGAGTATCTAAACTCCCGCACTCGAAACCAGCCAAATTCGCCTAGCAACATAAAATATACAAAGCGCACGATCAGTGACGCACGATTAGTGGTCGTACGCACTCATCGGCTGATGATCGTGCGAAACGAACCTGGAAACCTGACAGAAAACCTAGCAACTGCGCACGGTCAGTGTCGCACGATCAGTGGTCGTGCGCACTGTTGCCAGCGCTCGTGCGATTGCCCGAGACAGAACTTTGGAAACTGAAATATATACGCGCACGAATAGAGGCACACGACCAGTGGTCGTGCGCCCTAAAGGTTGATGACCGTGCGCGGTCAACCTGCACCGTTTGGAATTTCCCGAACGACACCGGAACGCGCACACGACCCACGCCACTGCAGTAGCAGTAGACAACTATCACGTCGCACGCTACTACCATTCAAACTATGTCTAACCATTCGAATAATACCTTAACGAAGGAAATTGGCAACCACACCCCCCCCTCCTAACACTCCCTCTCGGCTACACCCGAACCAGAGCAACCAAAAGAGCAAGGGAAACAACGGCTTCATGCCGACAATTTGGATTCCAAACACCACAACATAGGGGGGGTTTCAGTAGGAAGAACTAAGCCCTATAGTTAGCAAGAAAACGAGAACAACAAGGCCTCTAACCTGGGCTAACCGGGATTTCAATTTCAGCAAATAAAATCAAAGAAAACACTTGGCAAGGGCAAGAATACCACTTGCCTCAATTCACAACGAAGCTTTGGACTGCTTTCCTCCTCTTCGCACGGATCAAGACCGCCGCAACACCTAGAACAAAGATTCGGCCATTAATGGCGGAAAACTTCCAAACCTGAAAATTCCAATCCTTCCAAAACTCCACGAAAATCGAATTTCTTACCGCAGGAATGAAGGTCTCGACGAGAGCAATCCGAATCCACTCTCGGAATCGAATTCCGTCCACAAACGCTCCGGGAATCGGCGTCCGAAGGGAAGGCTCGGCGGTTACTCCGTTTCTCTCGTATAAGGGGCCGGCGGTTTCTAATCGGGGAAGAAGATGATCGATGGCTTTTCATTCTAATAAATCTTTATATATATAATTATATAATTATATTATTAATTACAAAATTACATAAAGCACCAAATCGACGCGAAAACCGATTCACCTCGGAATTCGACGAAATTCGCACCGTAGCTAAATACCCACGCTACGAACACAACGGCGAAGTCGAAATTAACTTTCGACGAACAGAACTCGAGTTATACCCAAACAAAGCCAAACACAAACATCCCCCCCGAGAGGCCACACCGGGTCACCAAAACGACTCAGTTTGCTAGGGAGATCTTGCCAACAGGCTACCAAACAGGGCACTCAGTTCTAAGGAGCTAAACCATACTCCACACATGGCACAAGCCACGGAAACGCGTCATCGTAACGCCAAACGAGAATAAAATAATCGCTGAAAAGACGGGGCGTTACAGTCACTCCCCCTAAAAGAAAGTTTCGTCCCGAAACTTTACGCACAACCCTCCTACAAAAGAAGGAAAAAGTAACAAACAGAAGTTACAAAGGGAAACATACCGATCAAATCAGCGAAACAGGTGAGGGTACGCCCTCCTCATGGCCGACTCTAGCTCCCAAGTCGTGCTCTCCAAATCCTGATTTTTCCATAGAACTTTCACCATCGGTATGGACTTCTTTCGCAGCACACGCTCCTGAGTATCCAAAATACGAACTGGCACCTCAACAAACGAGAGGTTGGGCTCCAACTGGGGCACAACATCCAAGAGTTGCCCACTGCTGCGCACACACTTCCGCAACTGGCTAACATGAAAAACATTATGAACGCCAGGGAAGTTCGCTGGCAAATCCAATCTATAAGCAGACACACCAATCCGCTCCAAAACCTCGAACGGGCCCACATACCTTGGGTCCAATTTCCGATTTTTACCAAATCTCTTCACACCAACCATTGGAGAAACCTTGAGGTATACATGATCCCCTACTAAAAACTCCAAAGCAGACCTACGCCGATTGGCGTTCTTTTCATACCTCTCCTGAGCTATACGAAGCTTCTCTCGAATAAGCTTCACGGCGACTTCCATCTCTTCCAGAGCATCTGGACCCAACAAAGGCTTCTCACCAGCTTCAGCCCAAAACAACGGAGTCCTACAGCGCCTCCCATACAAAGCTTCGAACGGAGCCATCTGCAAGCTTTCCTGATAACTGTTATTGTAAGCAAATTCCATGAGTCGCAGACGCTCATCCCACGCTCCACCGTGGTCTAAAATATAGCACCGGATCATATCCTCAACAATCTGATTGACCCGCTCCGTCTGCCCATTGGTCTGAGGGTGTTACGCAGTAGAATACCTCAGATCCGTACCCAAACCCTCCTGCAGACTCTGCCAAAAACGAGAAGTAAACCGGGAGTCTCGATCAGAAATGATGCTAACCGGCACACCGTGGAGTCGGATGACTTCATTCAAGTACAACTCCGCTATCTTCCTCATCGGGTAATCAATCTTATATGGCACGAAGTGAGCACACTTCGTCAATCTATCCACTATAACCCAAACAGAATCAAATCCTCTCGGGGATTTTGGCAAACCCGTAATGAAGTCCATAGATATGCTCTCCCACTTCCAAGTCGGGATCTCTAGCGGAGTCAACTTACCACCAGGCCTTCCATGATCGGCCTTCACACGCTTGCAAGAGTGACACTCAGCAACATATCGGGCTATATCTCCTCTTTAACTCCTGAAAAGCTTCTTCGCACTTCTCGCTCCAAACAAAAGCCACATTCTTCTGAGTCAGCTTGGTCAACGGTGCGGCTAGAGAAGAGAAACCCTCCACGAATCTCCTGTAATAGCCAGCCAACCCTAAGAAACTTCTAATCTCCTTAGGAGTATTCGGCCTACTCCAATCCGTCACTGCTGCAATCTTTTCTGGGTCAACCGAGATCCCATCCTTGTTCACCACGTGACCTAGAAAAGAAACCTGAGGCAACCAAAATTCGCACTTGCTCAACTTGGCGAATAACTTGTGGTTCCTCAACTCAGATAGGACCAAACGCAAATGCTGCTCGTGCTCCTCAGCACTGCGAGAATAAACCAACACGTCATCAATGAAGACCACAACGAACTTGTCTAGGAAATCCTTGAACACCCTGTTCATCATATCCATGAAGGCTGATGGTGCGTTGGTCAGACCAAACGACATCACCAAAAACTCAAAGTGCCCATGCCTCGACCTAAACGCAGTCCGTGGAATATCTGCCTCACGGATCCTGAGCTGATGATAGCCCGAACGAAGATCGATCTTGGAGAACACCGTGCTACCACGCAACTGATCAAATAAATCATCGATCCTCGGCAGAGGGTACCTGTTCTTGATAGTGACCTTGTTCAACTCTCTATAGTCGATGCAAAGCCGCATCGACCCATCTTTCTTCTTTACGAACAAAACAGGAGCACCCCAAGGCGACGAACTCTGCCTGATAAAACCTTTAGCCAACAACTCATCTAACTGAATTCGCAACTCCTCTAACTCACGAGGGGCCATCCGGTACGGCGCCTTAGCAATAGGACGCGTACCCGGCTCCAAATCAATAACAAACTCCACATCCCGCTCAGGGGGAATACCAGGAAGATCATCAGGAAAAACATCGGCGAAACCACGAACAATAGGAATCTCCTCCAAGCGTGGCACGCTAACAACGGTTCCAACCGCCGAGACTAAACAAACACAACAATCAGAAAGAAATAATCTCTGAACACATACCGCAGAGAGAACAGGAGAATCCTGACACGGATCAGCATACACGCTGCCGGGCTGACCGTCGTCCCTGATGAAGTCCAAGCGCTTCCCTTTGCACTGAATGACCGCATCATACCGAGAGAGCCAGTCCATGCCCAAAATGACATCGAAGTCCTCTAGATCAATCATCTTCAGATCCGCCTTCGCAAGAAAATCCCCCAACAAAACCGGGCAATCCAAAATACCCAAATCTGACAACACAGATTCACCAGAGGGAAACTTGACACGGAAGGAATCCCGAACACGATCTAGAGACAACCGATGACGCTCCACAAAGGCTCTAGCCACGAACGAGTGGGTAGCGCCGGAGTCAAACAGAACACGCGCTCAGCGGTTCTTCACCTTAAATTTCCCTATAGGAGCGCACAAAGCTAAGGAACTAGCACAACAGTACCGCAAATAATCTAGCAACTAAACTACCAGGCTAGAAAGAAGAACAACAAACAACTAACCTGAGATCACCTGGGTCGAAGTCTGAGCCTCCTCGGAAGAAATCACGTTCAGCTTCCCTTTTCCCTTGTCCACACGCTGAGGTGGAGGTAAAGCCTGTAACGGAACTGCAGGAAGAGCTGACTGGACCTGAGGACACCTCGACTTAATGTGTCCATTCTGCCCACACTGAAAGCAGACTTTATCCTTGGTCCAACACTGGGCCGCATCATGGCCGGATCGCTTACAAACAGAACAGGAGGCATCTCTCCTAGGAGCACCCTGAATCGCATGAACCTGCTCCTTCTTCTGAGCTGCCGCCTTCTTGAAACACCTCTCAACAGGATGGCCTGATCGGCCACAAAAACTGCACACCACCCTGCTCCTCTTTCCCGGAACAGCATCGGGTACCAGGGGTTTCTTCTCCTCTACCAACTTCCTCTTATCCTTCTTCAACTGCTGGCCTCTGCTCTTCGCCGTCTCAATGGCCTCAACCTTAAGAGCAGCCTCTACAACTCCAGCATAAGTCACTGACCCATAAGCACTGGCCAACTGCTGCACCTCACTCCTCAAACCACCGAGGAATCGCTTAACTCGATCAGCCTCAACGCTGACCAATCCAGGAGCAAAACGGCTCAACTTACTAAACTCTATCTCATACTCACCCACCGTGAGCTGCCTTTGCTTCAGATAGAGGAAATCATTCATGAGGCGGTCACGCTCGACCGAGGGTAAGAACTTCCTCAATAGCATCTCCCTGAACACTTCCCAAGAGCATCCGGCTACCAGGCTCTCCTTCTCTCTCAGCCACCAACTCTTAGCCAAACCTTTAAGCTGATAGGCGGCTATCATCACCCTCTGATCATCTACAATCCCTGAGTACGAGAACATCTCCTCCATGGAGATCAGCCAGTCGTCTATCACCATGAAATCTGCCTTCCCATCATAAGTGGGAGGGCTCAGCCTCTGAAACTGCGAGATGAAGGCCATCTCTGCTGGCACCACCAATGGAGGCCTCAAGGGTGCAGGAGGAGGAGGAATAGCTAACCCCCCTGCAGGAACTTGCGCACCCTGAGCCTGCCCTGCCACAACTGCCACTAAAGACTGAATCTGGGCTTGCACCTCCTCCAACTGCCTACCCATAGCTTCGCTACTCTGACGCAGACCCTCGATCACCGCATCGTTCTGAGCTCCAGAAGATTCACCCTCAGACAGGGGAGTCGATCGAGTCGCAGGACGCCTAGCCATCCTAAAAATCAATACAACGCAAATCAGATCCAAATCCCACGACTAGAACTGACTACCAGTACAGACAATACATATGTAGATATAGACTTAAAGCTACTAAACTTGCTCTGAGAGTTTATCTTCTTCACAATAATTAGATGATATGCCCTATCCTAGGATGGTTAACCACCACCTTACTAACTCTTGTGCCTAGATCGGATGCATGAATTTATGTTAATTTGAAAACTCATGTGTGTACATATGCCATCCTGCAAATCTTTAGCTCGACGCGTTGTGATTATGCAATGATATGATATGCATGATTGTGCTATGCATTCTAAAAAAAGGCCCTAATGCATGTTATGAGCGGCGTACGTATGAAAATGTTATGCATCCCATACTACATAACATTTCCATGCAACGAAAAAAGAAACGTGCTAGTCGCAGTCATGTGGTGAGGTTATGCATCCCATACTACATAACCCTCACATGTAGCCCCTATGGTGGATCCATATACGAACACATATTATGCATCCCATACTACATAATATGCCCCGTATACTTCATGTTATGCTATGAGTGTAGTGTTCGTGCTTTTGCCAAGACGTGCTGATGACATATTGGTGTGTGAATGACATGATGCTGAACTACTAAAAGCATCCAAGGAAGGTTGCCCAACTAACTTGTCAAGCAACCTCCCTCTGATACCAACTGTCACAACCCGCATTTTCTCCGAATTAAGAATTATCAGAGTAAGAGAAAACACGCGTCATGATGCCACGTCAAGCAGGGGATAACTGCTGACGCTCAGGCAAATCCAACTACAATCTTTATGCAAGAAAATCATGTGCTTAATGAATAGAAAATCAGTTATGTTTAGAGTCCGTATCCCTCGGCTCAGTGGATCATCTAGTCCACAGAAGAAAACTATATTTAAACGCTGCGGAAAAATACTTTAATTAGGCTTTACACCCTAAAGAGCGCATAAGGGTCCCAAGAGAACCACTCATGCTATGCAAGACACTACACTTAGTTTATATAATATATATAAGAAAACGGTTTTCGTACGTGATTTGGAATATAGTGATTAAGTTTACAAAACATGCTGATCATGAGCTTCATTTATAATAGTATTTATGGTTTAAAAATAACTAGCAACCTAGCATAAAACCTTCTCAAAGCAAGTAGACTATCTCCAGAAAAATAAATGGTAGCAGCAATAGTATATATCTAGTACAAGGTAAAAACTACTAGTGGGCGCCAACAACCTGACACGAACCCACCAACACACATATATGTCTGCAAGAAAGTACTGAAAACAACCTCACAAACAAGGTAAACAAAACTCCAAAGTCCAGGAGTCCACCAACAACAACACCTCCAACTAGCCACCAGACTGGCTACAGCTCAGAACCTGGGGTATTCCAAAAGAAAACAGAATACCTCAGCAAGCAAAAATCAAGGTAAAACTGCATGAAAGAGTCAACCAAAAGGACAAAATAACAGGAAACATGCAGTAGAAAGAGTCACAACTGTCCAAAACAGGACAACAAGAAATGTACAACGTGCAAAGAAACAGCAACGACCCAACCCAGGAACCACATCCTGCAGGGCCTACTAGACTACCAAGAGCCAGAATGCTGCAAACTACCAAAGAAGAAACTTCTAACACCCTAAACTATGGGAAGTGATAGTAGCAAAACAACAACAAGGAACCGGATCGAAGGCAAACGCAGTCCCCCAATCCACCATGTCCAAGTCAAAAGCTCGAGGGTCAACACGTGAAAACACAAGGGACCTTCCACCCGACATGCCCAGCCCGTACCTGGAGCAAGAAATCCATGGGTGGCCTTGGCTATATCACACAACTCCACCCCCATAAAGAGCTACAACCACCACTACTATCCACGACCCACGATTCGGCCTTCAGGAAAGTAAAGAAAACGGCCGACAAGGAAAACCCAGAAATACAACTGGAAAATCCGCTCGGAAATGAAATACAAGGTAAAGGAAGAGTGTTGAAATAAACCAACACGACTAGGCGTTGAGTGAAACGCACTCAGTGCCTACCTAAACTTTGGCGTTGAGTGAGCTAGCCTCACTTGCCGCCAAAGTAATACCACTACCCACAAGCCCACTAAAGAAAACGGAGCTCGACAACAATCGAACGACCAAGGCAGAAGATCCAGAACTCGAGTAGTTGCCTGCCACTTGAGTATCTAAACTCCCGCACTCGAAACCAGCCAAATTCGCCTAGCAACATAAAATATGCAAAGCGCACGATCAGTGACGCATGATCAGTGGTCGTGCGCACTCATCGGCTGATGATCGTGCGAAACGAACCTGGAAACCTGATAGAAAACCTAGCAACTGCGCACGGTCAGTGTCGCACGATCAGTGGTCGTGCGCACTGTTGCCAGCGCTCGTGCGATTGCCCGAGACAGAACTTTGGAAACTGAAATATATACGCGCACGAACAGAGGCACACGACCAGTGGTCGTGCGCCCTAAAGGTTGATGATCGTGCGAGGTCAACCTGCACCGTTTGGAATTTCCCGAACGACACCAGAACGCGCACACGACCCACGCCACTGCAGTAGCAGTAGACAACTATCACGTCGCACGCTACTACCATTCAAACTATGTCTAACCATTCGAATAATACCTTAACGAAGGAAATTGGCAACCACACCCCCCCCCCCCCTTCTAACACTCCCTCTCAGCTACACCCGAACCAGAGCAACCAAAAGAGCAAGGGAAACAACGGCTTCACGCCGACAATTTGGATTCCAAACACCACAACATAGGGGGGGTTTCAGTAGGAAGAACTAAGCCCTATAGTTAGCAAGAAAACGAGAACAACAAGGCCTCTAACCTGGGCTAACCGGGATTTCAATTTCAGCAAATAAAATCAAAGAAAACACTTGGCAAGGGCAAGAATACCACTTGCCTCAATTCACAACGAAGCTTTGGACTGCTTTCCTCCTCTTCGCACGGATCAAGACGGCCGCAACACCTAGAACAAAGATTCGACCATTAATGGCGGAAAACTTCCAAAACTGAAAATTCCAATCCTTCCAAAACTCCACGAAAATCGAATTTCTTATCGCAGGAATGAAGGTCTCGACGAGAGCAATCCGAATCCACTCTCGGAATCGAATTCCGTCCACAAACGCTCCGGGAATCGGCGTCCGAAGGGAAGGCTCAGCGGTTACTCCGTTTCTCTCGTACAAGGGGCCGGCGGTTTCTAATCGGGGAAGAAGATGATCGATGGCTTTTCATTCTAATAAATCTTTATATATATAATTATATAATTATATTATTAATTACAAAATTACATAAAGCACCAAATCGACGCGAAAACCGATTCACCTCGGAATTCGACGAAATTCGCACCGTAGCTAAATACCCACGCTACGAACACAACGGCGAAGTCGAAATTAACTTTCGACGAACAGAACTCGAGTTATACCCAAACAAAGCCAAACACAAACATCCCCCCCGAGAGGCCACACCGGGTCACCAAAACGACTCGGTTTGCTAGGGAGATCTTGCCAACAGGCTACCAAACAGGGCACTCAGTTCTAAGGAGCTAAACCATACTCCACACATGGCACAAGCCACGTAAACGCGTCATCGTAACGCCAAACGAGAATAAAATAATCGCTGAAAAGACGGGGCGTTACAATGACATCATAATTGAAATCCCAGAGCAAGTTAGCAGCATGAGCAAGTACTTAAGTATGTTTTGTCTAGATTATATTGTTTAGTGCTAACGGTTGGGCTAGGTTTTGATTAGATGTTCGTTGTTTTTATTAGAATGGCACCTAAGCGTGTGGCGACTAGGTTGACTCCCTAGTCGGAGGGTGGGTCTTCGGGTGCGTAGAGCGAAGCGGTGATTGAAAGTTTGCGACAAAGTAATGAGACTTTGTCTAGACAGATGGTGGAGATGTAGACGGAGATCCAAGCATTGTTATAAGTTGTGTCAGGACAGCTACCGTGAGTGTAGGACCTGGCTGTGTGTCAGGTTGTTCCTGTTCCCCCTGCCCCTTTGGTGGCCCCGGTGTTGTTACCACCAGTGATGACATTTATTTCGCATTTCTAGAGACTAGGACCCCCTACCTATGACGGTAGAGCAGATTTTATGGCTTTGGATGACTAGATAATAGCCATCAAGGAGATGTTTGCTTACTCAGGAGTTTCAGTGGACCAGAGGGTGATGGTCGCTATATATCAACTCAAGGGACTTGCTAAGAGTTGGTGGCTGAGAGAGAAGGAGAATCTTAAGGATGGATGTTCATGGGAGTCCTTCAAAGAGTTGCTGCTAAAGAGGATTTTGCCATCAGTCCAGAGAGACCGCCTGATGAATGATTTTCTGCATTTAAAGCAAATACAACTTACTGTTACCGAGTACGAGGTGGAGTTCAGCAAACTGAGTCATTTTGCCCCGGACATGGTATCTTCAGAGTCTAACCGAGTTAAACGATTTCTGGGTGGACTTAGGAACGACATCCAGTAGCTAGCTAGTTCTTATGGATCTGAAAGCTATATCGAGGTTGTGGAGGCTACTCTAAAGGTTGAGGCAATTGATAACGTCAAGAATCGAGGTCAACAAATGAGAAAGGATAAGAGGAAGATCGGTGAGGGTAAGAGTTCCCAAGAATTTGACACCGCTTCAGGGAAAAGAAGCTAAGAGATATGCAGTTTCTGTGGCCGGTCAGGCCATCCATTTGAAAGGTGTTACCAAAGATTTGGAGCCCAGAAGAAAGAGCAGGTGCATGTGATTCAGGGTGCTCCTAAATGAGATTCGATTTGTTCTGCATATAAGCGGAAGGGGCACGACACTGCCCGTTGTTGGTTTAAGGAAAAGACCTACTTCTTGTGTGGGCAGAAGGGACACGTAAATTCAAAGTGCCCGCAGTGATGGAGACATTGCTGATGCGGCCGCCATTGATCCCCATCGGAGAGAGTTTGTGGATTGGGATGATCGCTGCCGCAAGCTCGAGGTTGGCTTTTCTTCCACGATGCCACCGCAACCTCCGCCAACTATTTTGCTCGACGTCCGTCGCCATTTAATAAAAATATATAATTATAAATTAAATAATTATAATTATATATTTTTAATAATTTATTATTTTAAGCAATTTTATTTCAAGCATCTTTATGTTTATTGCATTTAAATAAGTCATGCAATGATGTGGTGCTTATAACCATCATAGGTTGTTTTAATTATTTCATTTCTTGTATTATGATGGGTGCTTATAACCATCATAATTTTCATTTTGAATTTTGAATTTTGAATGTTGATTGGAGGGAGATTGAGTGGTGTAGGCTATATATAGCCTTGTTATGAAGGATTAATTGGTGAATGAAGAAAAGAATTTGAAATCCCCCTAAAATCTTCCTTGAGATCTTTTCCCCCTCCTTCTTCCTCCTCCCAAATTTCGACCCCCCCTATAGCCTCCTTCCTCTAGGCCGCCGGCCATATCCCTCCCCTTCCTTCAAAAATTCGGCCATACACATCCTCCCACTCCTAGCCGAAACCACCACCACCCCTCACAAGTCCGGCCACCCCACCTCTCACCCGAGGCCTCCTCCTCCCCACCCAAATTCCCCTTCCTAAAAACCTTAAAGCTCCTCTACCATATTCATCCCTTAACTTACCATATTTGGAATATATCATTCCTTTAATATACCACAAACCTACAACCTTTTCTCTCTCCAGCCTTATTGGGAAATATTATTTCCATATTCAGAAGATTTCGCCGGGATTTCCAAATATAGCGTGATACGAAGAAGGCGACGAATTTCTCTCCCTCCGGCGTATCTCTGGCGGAGCCGTTGAAGAACGATTCTAGTAGAGTGAACCGGATTCATCAAATCCGGTTGGGTAACGAACATTTCCACCTTTATGTGTTTCTCTTCTTTAGATAGATCTTGTGGCATTGGCAAATTGTGTGACTTATGTAACGCTTGAATTTTTCATGGCTAATTTCTTTTAGTTATTGTCGTGTTTATTTCCTTCATTTAAGTTCGTGAGGCGTGGCGGCCCTCGTTTATATTTTGTTGGGAGAGAACAACCCTTGCCCGAATCTTTTGTTTTCGGTGGTGTCTCTTTTAATACAACGCGCTCGACCGAATCGTATGGGTTCTTTTCGCTTGAGAAGACCTTGGCCTATCGCCTTGGTATTATCTTAAGGGGCCTTGCGAACCCCCCGTAATTATTAGTTTAGTAAGAATATTAATTAAACCGATGCTACGTTAAATGCTTGAGTGTAACGTGAGAGTTATTCGAGAGCGTCGCGTTTGTTTCGTCGTCCACCAAAATATTCGAAAGTGTGGGCCTACATCACGCAGGCTCAGCCCCTATTGCAACCAGTTCCACTTCAGGCCTTGCCGCTGCCGCAGCTATTGGATAAGGGGAAGAGCAAGCTGAACATGGTGTATTTGGAGGAAGCTCAGACGTCTTCGCAAGTTATCTTAGGTTAGATCCTAACCTAGTTCCAGCTTTTAAATTGTAGTTGTAGTTTCGATATACATTTCCTTAGTTGTGTATACGATTTTATAGGAAAGTTTAAGGTCAAGAACCACTGGGCACGTGTTCTTTTCGATTCTGGTGCTCCCCACTCGTTCGGGACTAGAACCTTCGTAGAGTATCACGGTTTGACCCTTGATCTTGTTGGCGACGCATTTTGTGTCAAGTTTCCCTCTGGCGAATCAGTGGTACAGACCAAGGAATTTAGAGTTGTCTGATTCAATTAGGGGATTTTTCTAGCTGTTGCTGATATGAAGATGATAGACTTGGAAGATTTCGATGTGATTCTGGGCATGGACTTGTTGTCCAAGTATGATGTTGTTATCCAGTGTAAGGTAAAGCGCCTGGACTTCAAGATGTACAATGGTAAGCCTAGGAGCATTTATGATTTTCCGCACCAAGTCACTTTGATTTTTTCTGCGGTACGTGCTCAGAAGCTGGTAAATTTCGGATGTTTTGCTTGTTTGGTGTAGGGGTTGGAGACCGATTGTAGTTTGCCGCGAGTTGAGGAGTTTGCTGTTGTATGCGAGTTTCCTGATGTTTTCCCTGATAATCTTCTTGGTCTTCCACCTGAGAGAGACGTGGATTTTGTTATAGATTTAGAGCCGGGTACCCATCCTATTGCTAAGGCGCCATACTATATGGCCCCGCGTGAGCTGAAGGAGCTACATACCCAATTGGATGAGTTGTTGTAGAATGGTTTTATCAGGCCGAGTTCTTCTCCATGGGGTGCTCCTGTGCTATTTGTAAATAAATAGGATGGATCGATGAGGCTTTGTATCGATTATAGAGAGCTTAATAAGGTGACCATCAAGAATAGATATCCCCTGCCAAGGATTGATGATTTGTTTGATCAGTTGCGTGGTAGCTCTGTGTTTTCAAAGATTGATCTTCGTTCAGGCTAACATCAGTTGAGGATTCGTGAGAAAGATATTTCGCGAACTGCTTTTCGTTCATGGCATGGGCATTTTGAGTTTTTGGTGATGTCTTTTGGATTGACTAATGTGCCCTCTATCTTTATGGATATGATGAACAAAGTATTTAAGGATTTACTGGACCGTTTCGTGGTTGTGTTTATAGACGATGTTCTAATATACTACTGCAGTGCTGAAGAGCATGCTCAGTACTTGCGCTTAGTTTGTTCTATCTTGAGGGAGCATAAGTTGTACGCCAAGCTAAGTAAGTGCGAGTTTTGGCTCCTTAAGGTTTCTTTTCTGGGCCATGAGATTGATAAGGATGGAATTTTTGTGGACCCTTAGAAGATAGCTGCTGTCATGGATTGGAATAGGCCTGCCACTCCCAAAGAGATAAGGAGCTTCCTAGGGTTGGCATGATATTATAAGAGATTTATAGAAGGTTTCTCTACGTTGTCTGCGCCTTTGACTAAACTAACGTAGAAGAACGCAGCTTTTATATGGAGTGATAGGTATGAGGAAGCTTTTCTAGAATTAAAGAGGAGATTGTGCACTGCTTCGGTATTGACCTTGCCTATCGAAGGGATAGAGTATGTTGTGTATATGGACGCATCGCACATCAGACTTGGGTGCGTGTTGATGCAAGAAGGCAAAGTAATAGCATATGGGTCGAGGCAGTTAAAGACTCATGAAAGGAATTACCCTACGCATAATCTAGAGTTCGCAGCTGTGATTTACACCTTGAAGTTATGGAGAGATCTTTTATATGGCGCTTTGTGCAAAATTTACACCGATCATAAGAGTTTGAAGTATGTATTCACTCAAAAGGAATTGAATTTGCACTAGCGGAGATGGTTGGAATATGTTATAGATTATGATGTGGAGATTCAATACCATCCAGGCAAATCTAATGTGGTAGCTGATGCCTTTAGTAGGAAGTCTGCAAAGATTTTTAATCTTTCTATGGATTCGTTGGTGGAAGAATTTCTTTTGATGGATATATCGGTGGGGAGTTGCGACCCACCCAGTAGTTTGGAAGTTTTAGAGCCATCATGGATTTCACTGACGTGGTTACATCAAAGGGATGATCCTAATTTGATGCACCTTTGTAATAAAACTACGAAAGGGGAATTGCCAGACTTTTCGATATATGACGTGGGTACTTTAAGGTACCATGACAGAGTTTGCATTCCCGCAGTCGAGGATATCCGAGTTAAGTTGTGTAAAGAGGCGCATGGTTCTAATGTTGCCTACCACCCTGGTTCAATAAAAATGTATAAGGATCTGAAGCAGATCGTTTGGTGGTATGGTATGAAAGGCGATATAGCTAAGTATGTATCAGAATGTTTTACATGTAAACAAGTTAAGCCTGATCATGGTAGTCCTAGGGGAAAGTTAATGCCCTAAGATATTCCAAGTTGGAAGTGGGAGAGTATGTCGATGGATTTCATTATTGGATTGCCGAGATCACCCCGAGGACACGATTCAGTTTGGGTTATTATGGACAAATTAACGAAGTGTGCTCACTTCGTGCCATTTAAGATTAATTACCCCATGAAAAAGATAGCTAAATTATATTTGGATGAAGTCTTAAGGTTATACGGAGTGCCTGTCAGTATTATATCAGATCGATACTCCAGGTTTACGTCTCGCTTTTGTAAGAGCTTACAGGAAGGGTTGGGTACCAATTTGAGGTATTCCATCGCTTATCATGCGCAGATTAATGGTCAAACGGATAGAGTAAATCATATCGTGGAAGATATGATCATATGTTATATATTGTACCATGGTGGAGCATGGGATGAGCATTTGAGACTGATGGAATTCTCTTATAATAACTGTTATCAATAAAGTTTGCAGATGGCCCCGTTTGAGGCTCTGTATGGGAGGCGTTATAGAACTCCTTTATTTTGGGCCGAGGTTGGTGAGAGACCGTTGTTGGGCCCTGAAGCATTAGAAGAGATGGATGTTTCTGTAAAGCATATTTGAGAGAAGCTTCGGATAGCTCAAGAGCAATTTGAAAATAATGCCAATCGGCGTAGGACCGATTTGGAGTTTGCTGTTAGGGATATGGTATTCCTTAAGGTTTCCTCGATGTTTGGAGTTAAAAGGTTTAGTAAGAATAACAAGTTAGACCCGATGTGATGTAGGGACAACCGTGATTCGGACGTGACTACAATACGGACTCCTAAACGTTACCGAACAAGAAATAAAAAGAGGGAATGCCTACCAAAAGCGAACGAAAAGGGGTCAGTTGGTTCCCAAAATCCTGGACTCGATACCACGTCCTTAGGACCTACCTCTCCAACAAGCACACAACTCACCGTAAGCCGGACTCGATACAACGTCCTTAAGACCTACCTCTCCAACAAGCACACAACTCACCGCACCTACACAAGCATCTATTCATTTCAATATAGTCGTTTCAAGCGCAGCAATAATTTATTTCGGAGTGGTGGAAAACCTTTAAGAGCGATCGAAATTCGAGTCGTGATTAATTCCCTTGTTGGCACATAAAGTGCGCCGAACGGAAGAGCAAATCGAGGCTAGGCCACGTTGCACTCCCAAGACGGATCTACCCGTTCCGGACAACAAGAGATTCAATAACAACACCGTCAAATTCAGATTTTGCAAGCGACGGATTTAAAAATCACGGAAAAAACAGTGCATGAAAAACCTCCACAATTCTAAAGCAAGAATCACACAAAGGGAAGAGTTTACCCAACCGGGATGAAAGTTTCACACAAAGATAAGGTGGGAGAATCACTCTCTCCACAGATCCACCGGCGTCACACCGAAGGGTTTGCAACCTTCTTCCACGGAGTCGCACTAAGGAAGCCGCGCCGGAGTCGCACCGAACAGATGGAGGGAGCAAGGGGGCGGCGGCTTCACACCACATAGGGGGGGCCGGCGGTTTCACACCACCAAGGGGGCCGGCGGCTTGGAGAAAGCTCTTGGCCGAATTTTCTCAAAGGAGAGGGAATTTAGGTTTCAAATATTCAATGATCTTATTCCCCATAATCACCTCCTTAAATAGGAGTTTACAATAACTCTTAGCCCTCCATGATGGAGATGTAATCTCATCCATCCAAAAGGCTAAATGCACACCAAAATAAAATATTGTTCCAAATGAAAAATAACACATGCCATGAATATAAAATTATCACTTAAACATAGGATAATTTTATATCCCCAAAATATAAAATAAAGTGCATGAAAATAATAAAATTAGGCTAATTTTTCATGACGGTTTTAGCATGCCGCGGGCGGAGGTGGTAGCGTGCACTTCCTTCGGCATCATCACGGCGTCTCAGATCTTTATGTCGTAGCGCCTCGGCAACCGGGTCATCATCAAGTAGCGGTGGCACTGCATCAATCCTCCCCCACTCAAAATCACGTATCTCTGATGCGTGAGTGGAGAGATAGCGGCGGAGAAGCTCGGCATCCAAACGTTGAAGCTCTGTCGCGAGTACCCAGAGTCGTCCGAAGGGGGGCGGTCACGCCAACGGATGAGGAAGCGGTAAGTAGTACCATCCGGAATAGTGAATAGTTCCGCAGTGAGTATCATATCTGGAGTGAGAAATGTCCTGGGGAACCTGGGAAACATGTCAGCAGTAGGAGTAAAAGAAGGCAACGTACCATCTGATGTTATACCTGCGGGAACCGAAGGAGAGAGATCATCCGAACTACCACTCCCCAACCCATTAGAATTTTCAGTGGAGGGAGAAGACGACAGAGAATTCAACTCAGGTGTAGGTAAAACAAACAGCGTCAAATCCGAGACATTAAAAATAGGGGAGATACCCCAATCAGCCGGCAAATCCAAAACGAAAGCGTTGTCACCTAGTTTCTTGATAATCCGAAAAGGGCTGGCGCGCTTCGGTGCCAACTTCTTAACGGTGCCAGATGGGAAGCGTTTGAGAATTAAACGGACTAGGACCAAATCGCCAACTTTAAAGTGCAACACCCTCCTATGTAAATTAGCGTGCGACTGATAAGACTCGTATTGAGCAGTCAAGGTAGCTCGTATAAGTGCATGTAAGTCATGAATATGTTGGGCGAAGGATTGTGCAAACTGACTTGTCTTGTATGTTGGGGGCAACGGTACCAAGTCAATAGGTACAGGGGCCTTGTATCCATGGACAATCTCGTTTGGTGACAAACCAGTAGACCGATTTTTAGAATTATTATAAGCTAATTGGGCGTGGGGAAGAATAAGATCCCACGTGCCTTTGTGATCGCTTACGAGGCATCTAAGAAGGCTACCGAAGCTTCGATTATCCAAAACCAAACCATTCATATAACGGTGGAAGACTATTCGAAACAACCTCGCAAGTAATTTAAATGACGCATTTAGAAGGGTCAAGAAATTAAAAATGCGCCTAATTAAATTAAAACCATGAGGGGAGAACCCATGTTCCACATGACTTGAATTAATAGTATAAAATAACGGAATTATGTCTGGTGGCACATGTGCTTTAAATTCAAAAATTAACGTAGTGGGTTCCAACGTTTTCGTTTTAAATTTAAAATTAAATTTTGATTTAAAAATATCATAATAAATAGTCAGCGGAAAATGTTCGTCATCAACTACGTTCGCCCACGTCCTTCTAAGTAAGTTTAACGGGATGGCGGGAATAATAAACTTCTCTAAATATGAAGGGCTAGAAATGACTAAATCATCTACTCGAGCTAAGGGAACCGGAGGGACAGTCGACAGGGTTGACTCCGTAGGGGAAACCAAGTCACACTCAACGTCAAAGCATGGATTAAGCGTCCAAGAGAACGCCTCCGGTTGCAAGCCTTTAAAATAAAAAGTAAACTCGAATAGTGGATTCGTCCTCACTGAAAACTCATCCTCAGTTAACGTTTCGCCCCAGAATGAATCCACCAAATCATTAAAAATTTTACTTAAGTCAAAAACAGTGATCGTCTCAATAGTAGGCAAATTAGTATCCGATAAAATTTCCAAACTAACTTGGGCCTCAGGCGAAGGGGCTATCATCAAAGAAAAGTAAGTTGGGCCCTCAGTGATATCGTCATCCAAACATAATTCTTCCCATGAGGTGGGGACATCGTCTAAGTCAGAATAAGGGGATGGGCAAATCGAATCCAGGGGAGTATAATAATTAGCTTGAGTTCCAAGCGGCGATAATAACGTCAAAGGACTAACTCCCAGATGTATCACACTAAGCTTATCCCAAACTGAACATCCATCCCAAGGTGACTCTACCAATACCATAGAAACCTCTAATAATCCTGGGTCAACCAATATAACGTCGGATCCTAGCAAGTCATCACCTAAATCAGTGACATGTAAGCTCTCAGCATCAGATGACTCTACCGACTCAACCGGAATGTCTACTAGCTCAGGGTCAACAGAAGATTCCATGACTAAATTATCGTCGAAGGGGATTGGAGATGATTCCTCAGGGGAGAAATCCTCTTCCAGGTCACTAGGGTAACCAATCTCCTCAACGTCACTAAAAGCGTCCGTGAAACTTGCCTCGTCCTCAGTGACAGGCGCAGTCTTAATCACATCCTCAGGTTCAATATGAGAGTCAGGCACTATCGTAAGTGAAGGAAGACTCTCACCTAGCTGATTAATTTCATCTTCCAGAGATTCCATATCCACATAAGCATCCTCAGAGGTATCAGTCACTATATCAGAGGGCTTAGATGTCGAGGCTAAGGAAGCAAGCACCCTAATAGTAACCTCTTTCGAGTTCAAATTTTTGGGTCGGAATGGCTTATGTTTCCTATAGGTGGGACTAGGCACACTCTGGGTAATACTAACTCTCTGGGGATAGAATCTATCATGAGGCGTAGGGTCACTCCTATAAGCGGATACGGGTCTAGTGCTGTAACTATTCTTACTAACGGGTGTGGTGCTATTAGTGCGCAGGTAGGCTGGATCAAATTGATCCGAGAGGAGGTTACGCATGTGCGGCCAAGCATAACGATAGCTACCAACACGACGCTCTTCGTTTAACTAAAATAATCGGGCCCGACCTACTAATCGCTCTCGGGCAAAGCTAACCTTTTCGTAGTCATCTCATAAGTGATAATTAAAATATTGTTCTAATCCCTTAAGCCAGTCTCTAAAATTTTGGGGATACTCTAAACCATCATAAGTAGGATAAATGTGGTGTGCCCTAGGGGTGTGTTTAGCCATATCCTTAGCATAGGAATAGTCTAACCGAGAAGCATATACGTCATAGGCCATTTAGTGAGAACCGGAGAGGAAACTCGATCCGATACTTGTGCACATGCAAAGAAAAGTAAACTGGTCCTAATTAAATCTCAAAGATTTAATTGTTCCCGCTAGTTTCAAAAAACGATATATGCATATTTTTTTATTTTCTGACCAAGAAAATTATAAGGATTATTAAATAATTTTTTTCAGATTTTTTTATTGCAGAAAATGAAATTTAGCCGGCTATTGGCACACCAAAAACTAAATTTTCAAATTAATTAATAAAAATAATTACTGAATGCAAAATAATAATTTTTTTTATTTTCTTACTAATAATTAGATGGAGAAATACCAGAAATTCTAAGTTTTAGATTTTGAGGGAAAAAATAACATTTTTAGGCCGCTATTTGCAGACCACTATTATTTTTTTTTTGTAATTTTGAGTAAAATTTGAAATTTGGAATTTGAAGTTGGAAATTTGAAATTTGAAATTTATTATTTGAAATTTGAAATTTGAAATTTGAAATTTTGAATTTTATTATTTGAAATTTTGAAATTAGAATTTTGAAATTTGAAATTTGAAATTTGAATTTTGAATTTTGAATTTTGAATTTTGAAATTTGAAATTTTAAATTTGAAATTTTGAATTTTGAATTTTGAATTTTGAAGTTTGAATTTTGAAATTTGAAATTTTAAATTTTAAATTTTAAATTTTAAATTTTAAATTCAATTTCAAATTTGAATTTTAAATTTTGAAATTTTAATTTTGAAAATTTGAAATTTAAAATTCGAAATTTGAATTTTAAATTTTGAAATTTTGAAAATTTTAAATTTGAAATTTTAAATTTGAAATTTTAATTTTGAGATTTGAATTTTTTTTTTTAAAATTTTGCTGAAAAATAAAGATTTCAGCCCGCTATTTGCAGACCAACTAGACAGAATTACGATGTTCCAATTTTTAGGCTGACCTAACGAGGATGAATCGAATAATTTTCTGTTTTAATGTTGCTGGAAATAAGTGCAGGAAGCTACAAAATTTTTTTCAGATTTTTTGACAAGTTTTAAAATTCCGAGGGTTTAACTAAACGTAGACCAATCCGAAAATTTCAGATCTTTGAAAGTTCAGATCAACCAACGAAGAACGTAGAGAGAATGTTTGCAACGTGGAAGTTGAAACGACCGCCTCTGATACCAAATTGATGTAGGGACAACCGTGATTCGGACGTGACTACAATACGGACTCCTAAATGTTACCGAACAAGAAATAAAAAGAGGGAACGCCTACCAAAAGCGAACGAAAAGGGGTCGGTTGGTTCCCAAAATCCGGGACTCGATACCACGTCCTTAGGACCTACCTCTCCAACAAGCACACAACTCACCGTAAGCCGGACTCGATACAACATCCTTAAGACCTACCTCTCCAACAAGCACACAACTCACCGCACCTACACAAGCATCTATTCATTTCAATATAGCCGTTTCAAGCGCAACAATAATTTATTTCGGAGTGGTGGAAAACCTTTAAGAGCGATCGAAATTCGAGTCGTGATTAATTCCCTTGTTCGCACATAAAGTGCGCCGAACGGAAGAGCAAATCGAGGCTAGGCCACGTTGCACTCCCAAGACGGATCTACCCGTTCCGGACAACAAGAGATTCAATAAGTCCACCGTCAAATTCAGATTTTGCAAGCGACGGATTTAAAAATCACGGAAAAAACGGTGCATGAAAAACCTTGTTGGGTCTTGTTTCCACAATGACCTTAATTTGAAGAAGTCCTCCTAAGACTAAGGTGAATTGCAGTTGTATTTGATGCCTTGTTTAAGTTGTGTTTACAGGACTATATTGCCAAGTGTAAACCAATGTCAGTCTACAATGGGTCACCTAACACAGGACCATACAATGTAATCCCTCATTGTGTGATCCATGGTGTTGACTCATGTGTAGCCTCTCTATTGGGATGCAATTCATTTCACAAGCACATAGACAAATGGAACCTTGAAATGTTGTTGATCTTTAGTAGGAGATATGAGTTCTCAAGGAAGAAATTTTTCTAAGTCTACATACTCGAGTAGATAGCTTCATATACTTGAGTAAGTAACTTAGTACTCGAGTAATCCAAAGGACATACTCGAGTCTTCAGATTCTTCCTCATACTCGAGTAGGCACTATGATACTCGAGTAGCTCATGTATATACTCGAGTAGTCCAGCCAAGTACTCGAGTATATTCTTTACACGAGTATGTTAGTTTGCAGACTCGAGTAGTTCCCTGATATACTCGAGTGAATGACTTTGTACTCGAGTAGCTTGATTCTCTTACTCGAGTAGGTTTGTGATTACCCGAGTAGTTTCCTAGTTACTCGAGTAGTTATATGTATACTCGAGTAACTGAGTTTCTATACTCGAGTAGCTCATGTATATACTCGAGTAGTCCAGCCAAGTACTCGAGTATATCCTTTCTTCGAGCTCAGAATTATTTTCTAACTACTGGACTCGAGTATGTCCTCATGTACTTGAGTAGTTACTTCTCTTACTCGAGTAGCTATTCTGTCACTCGTGTATATCTGTGTTTTTCCCAGAATATTTCTATGTCCAGAAATTGCGGCTTATTTCAAATCCTCTATTATGATTGGTCCACGTATACTTAATTAAGTATTGATCGTTACAGAAGTCCTATAAATAAGTCTTGTCAAGTCGACAAACCCTAAGAAGAAAAATAAGTTTCTGAATCTAATTTTATCGCCGACATCGGAAAGCCGACAAGTTCACGCCGACAAAACACTGTTCATCCTCTTCGTCGCCGGTCTTCTCCGATACAGAGATTCAGCTAAGAAGTTTCAGAAGATCAAGCTATTCTCAATCGACAGATCCAGTTCTTGATCCCGCTGATTCTAGTTTTCAGATCCAAGAGATTTCGCCTCTGCCTTCCTCGATCTATTTTCCGCTGATCCCTAAAAGCTGAAGAAGGAAGAAAGATTTGAAGATCCAGATCTGAACGGTTCTGTTTGTATATTTCTTTATACAACCTTTCATCTTGTAGGATTCTTCACTCCGAGTCCTGTAGGAGTTTTTCTCCGAGTACTGTAGATCCGGTTTGGATCGAGTGGTAGGAAGGTTTTCTTCCGAGTGTAGATCCGTTGGGATAGAGATTTGTAGGAACTTTGTTCTGAGTTGTAGGATCGTTTTGATCCGAGATAGTGGAGTAGCCAAGTCTAGTGATTTACTAGATTGGTGAGGTGAGAGTGGATGTACCCAAGGTTGGGGAACCACTATAAATCCTGTGTTCTCTGTGGCTTGCTTGGTTACATTCTGCGCATCGATCTTACAATTTTTTATTCCACAAAATTACGCAGACCTCACCTATTCACCCCCCTCTAGGTGATTTAGGTAGACAACTCAGTCCTCTCAAACCTCCACAATTCTAAAGCAAGAATCACACAAAGGGAAGAGTTTACCCAACCGGGATGAAAGTTTCACACAAAGATAAGGTGGGAGAATCACTCTCTCCACGGATCCGTCGGTGTCACACCGAAGGGTTTGCAACCTTCTTCCACGGAGTCGCACCAAGGAAGCCGCGCCGGAGTCGCACCGAACGGATGGAGGGAGCAAGGGGGCGGCGGCTTCACACCACACAAGGGGGGCCGGCGGTTTCACACCACCAAGGGGGCCGACGGCTTGGAGAAAGCTCTTGGCCGAATTTTCTCAAAGGAGAGGGAATTTAGGTTTCAAATATTCAATGATCTTATTCCTCATAATCACCTCCTTAAATAGAAGTTTACAATAACTCTTAGCCCTCCATGATGGAGATGTAATCTCATCCATCCAAAAGGCTAAATGCACACCAAAATAAAATATTGTTCCAAATGAAAAATAACACATGCCATGAATATAAAATTATCACTTAAACATAGGATCATTTTATATCCCCAAAATATAAAATAAAGTGCATGAAAATAATAAAATTAGGCTAATTTTTCATGGGGGTTTTAGCACGCCGCGGGCGGAGGTGGTAGCATGCACTTCCTTCGGCGTCATCACGGCATCTCAGATCTTTATGTCGTAGCGCCTCGGCAACCGGGTCATCATCAAGTAGCGGTGGCGCTGCATCACGATGTACGTGGGACCTTTTGAAATTGTTGAACGAATTGGTGTGTCAGCTTATAGGCTGGATTTGCCTGCAACTTTTCCTGGTGTGCATGTTGTTATTCACGTGAGCCAATTACAGAAGTGTGTGCTAAGCGACAGGCAAGTTCTAGATTCTATGCTCCAGTTGGAGCCTAACCTTTCATATGTGGAAGTGCATGTTCGTGTCTTGGATTCTTTAGATCGGGTATTGCGAAGGAAGATAATACAGATGGTTAAAGTTTTATGGCGGAATCAAGACGTGAAAAGCGCGACTTGGTAGTTAGAGTCAGCTATGAGGGAGGCTCATCCTCATCTATTCTCCAGATTTTTTTGTAAGTGTTTTCACTGTTTGCTTATGATTGATTTTATTCTGATTGGGATTTGATCCTATTTATGTTAAGTTTCGGGACGAAACTTCTTTTTAAGAGGGGTGGCTATAATGCCCCTGATTTTTGGGTGTTTATTTTTATTCCTGTAGTTGTGTAATTTGATGTCAGGGCATCACGTTAACACATGTTTGTCTTGTATCGTGGTTTGAGTGTGGTTTTGCTCTTTGAGTTTTCTATGTGGCTGGGTTTAGCCTGTTTGCAAGATTTCCTTGCGAGCCGGGTGTGTTTTGGTGATTCGGGGGAGCCTTTTTGGGAATGATTGTGTTTTGGATTCTGGAGGTGTTTTTGCCCGAGTTTGGTTTGTCGGATTTGAGTTTTGACTTCTCCGTTGGTTTTATAGCATCAGTATTTAGCTACGATGCGAATTTCGTAGAATTTCGAGTTGTTATGGATTTCAGATTTGTTTTGGGATTATTAATATTTATTGTAATGTATAGTGAATTAATTGTTATTATTATAATATTTATATATATATATATGCGTAAAGTAAACAAAAACCCTAGTGTTACTATTCATCGTCTTCCCCTACCCGACAGCATGGTTTCGTGAGAAAGGACGTGCGGCGGACGGAGCTTTCGGCCGGTAAATCGGGAGTTCGGGTGGTCGGTTTTGGCGTTTGAGTTGAGATTTGGAAAAATCTCGGCGAGGGCTTCGCAATTGTGGTAAGCTTTCCCCGATTCCTCGAGTTTTGTACGTTTGGGTTGGCATATTTTACATCCTTTCTCCTCCAAAAGTTTCAAGAAACATTGCTTAGGAATTTCTTCGGCCGATCCTTAAAGCGGCGCGAGCGGGCGGCGTTTCTTCAAAGTTTTGAGGCAAGTGGATCTTTCTCCCTTGCTTGTTCATTTTTACTTGATCTCCCTTCTCTTTTTCTTCCTCCCTTAGAGAATAGGAGTAGTATAGGAAACATGAAAAGATCCCTCTAGGCTTGATCTTAATTTTTGGCCAAACCATAAAAATTAGGAAAATTTGAGACAAGTAAGGTTCGGCGTGTATCAGGATGAATTTCATCGAGTATCATCGGGTTTAGGTAAGGAATTTAGTCCAGTAACGGTATGTAGCCTAATTAGAATTCGGCGGGTATCGGGTACAAATTCGGCGAGCATTGCGAATTTAGGATAAGTCATTTTCGGCGAGTATCGCTATTCTATTCGGCAAGTATCGTCGAATTAGTTAAGTTATATTTGGTGAGTATCAGAGGTTGGCTGAACGCAGTCCGACAAATGTCGAGTGCCCGTTCATCGAGTATTGATGGGAATCGTCGAGTATCGCCGGTTTCTGCAAGGCATTTTTTCCGAGTATTGAGAGATTCACTGTGTATCGCCGTTAAATTACTCGAGTATGTATGAGTTTCGTTGGGTATACTTGCCGAATTTGCTGGGACTTAAAATTTTTTTTGCCATTTTGTCCAATTCGACGGGTTTAGTCCTTAGGATGGTTTTATGACTGGTTTAAGTTTTCTTAAGGTTTAGACTTTGGACTTGGGTAGGACCTGATGTTTCTTCGGCTATGAAGATTGGTAGTGGATAAAGGACCATGTACTGGACGTCGATTGTGGATCGTTGCACTGGCAGGTGTTTGGTCTCTATTTTTTGAGGATAGCTGGTTTGGGTTTGGACAAGTGGCCACCACCGCATGGCCTTCTTTTTGATACATTTGGGCTTGGGAGCCTAGTATGGGACAATTGGTCACCGACTCCGCTCGGTTGATTTTTTTGCCAAGTGTTAATGATTCACATTTTTCCGAGCTGTTTTATACTCAGTATGCTTCTAGTTCATTCTATATTAATCCTTGCAGACATTGTCTAAGCATAGCTTCGTTCTGCACTTGGTGCATTTATTCAATTGACTCATTTACTTTAGAGTTTACTGTACTTATATTTACTTGGCTATCCCTGCTGAGGTCTTCAGCATTTTTTGTACTCAAGTTTGGTAAACTCATCTCTTACTTTCTCTTACTTTGCACTTATTACCTGATTATTTTCCTTTGTCACTTGTATTTTTCCTGCTGAGGTGTTCTCTTGATAGTACATACATACATGCTCACTAGTGGGTTCGTGTCAGGTTATTGACGCCCACTGGTGGTTTTCTTGTGAAATGTTAATTACTTTGCTAAGCTGCTAAGTATGCATGTTTTCTATGGTTGTTTATACTTTCTCTCTAGGAAGGCTTTATGCTAGGTTACATGTTAGGTACTTTAACTTATAAAAAATATCATTACTAGTATTGCATACTTGTTATCTCCTTAAAAATAAAACACTATTTTCATGTTAGCGCAAAGATATTTCCTATACTTAATATAAGTTACAGTTTTGTATAGCATGAGTCATCCTTTGGGGACATTTATACTCATGTAAGTTGTTAAAATCAACTTAATTAAAGTATTTTCCGCAGCGTATAGCTATATTTTTACTTATGCACTAGTTGATCCACTAAGCCGAGGGATACGGCTGATCGCTTAACTTAAATCTTGTTTCCCTTAAATTAAATTATAAATCTTCCTAAAAGGTGTTTAGTTGTGGTCCCGCCTAAACGTATGTAGTTATCCCCTACTGACGTGGCATCATGACGCGTGTTTTCTCTTTACTCTAATATATCCTTTAATGCGGAGAAAATACGGGTTGTGATAATAGCCCTGAACCTGAGGCATTCAAAAGAAGAACACCTCAGCAAGAAAATATAAGTGGCAATGAAAGTAAGCATGTAATAAGAAGGGTTTACCAAACCCGACTATAGGAATGCTGTAACCATAGCTGATTAGCCAAATATAAACAGGTAAAATAAAAGTTTGCAATAAAGGACTTAAAAGAACATTGCACCATGTGCAGAACAAAGCCATGATTCGATAAAATCTGCAAAGATTATCATAAAATAGCATAAAATGATCTAAGAATCAAACTAAACACAAAATAGCTCAGAAACGTGAGTCATTAACACTAGGTAAAAACAACTTGGCCGGAGACAGTGACCAAAATTTCCAAACCTTAACTACCAGACCCAAACATCTCACAAATGCACTATGGAGGTGGCCACCTGGCCCAATACAACCCAACAGACCACAAACAGAGACCAACCAAACCACCAAGTGAAATGACTCACAAACCAGCGTCTGGTTTGTGGTCCTTTATCCACTGCTAACCTTCATAGCCGAAGAAACAACATACCCAAACACCCCAAACCAAGACCCAAGCCTAAACCCATGAAAAACCCAAACAATCCCTAAAATCACTTTAATGACCATACACGATGAATCCTACACAAAACGGCAAAATATTCTAAGTCCTGGACAAGTTCGGCGAGTACACCCAACAAATTACATGGATACTCGACGAATTTCCACCATACTCGGTGAATCGGCTTGATTCGGCATGAATACTCGACGAAAAACACTTATACTAAGGATCTATACTCGGCAAAAAGAATAGTGATACTCGACTAATCGGCTTAATTCAGCGTGAATACTCGACGAAAAAAACTTAGACTAAGGATCTATACTTGGCAAAAAGACTAGCGATATTCAGCGAATCGGCTTGATTCGGCGTGAATACTCGACGAAAAACACTTAGACTAAGGATCTATACTCGGCAAAAAGACTAGCGATACTCGACGAAAAGACTAGTGATACTCGGCGAATTGGACTTAGCGATCAGCTCACTTAATGCCTAGACTGCTGAGACTCGATGAATTCCATTGATACTCGCCGAATTATCCCTGGGAAAGGAACTAACCTAAACTAAACGAATCGGCTACTCGACGAATTATAGACCTAGACTATAATCGACGATTCCATTGATACTCGCCGAAAAAGCCTCAGACCAAACCATGATACCCGATGATTTTACCCTCGATACTCGTCAAATCCTACCATCGATACTCGACTGTTGGAACCCCCCTTATGTTTAGGGTTGATTTGGGCTAGGTTCACTATTAGGATTATTCGATGTCCCAACATGTATAGTCTAGGGCCATAGGTTTTTATCAGGTTCAAGGTCAGTCAATAACCTAGATTTATTAGTTCTCATCTTCAGAAGACTTAGAGATAGAAGACCTCCAGGGAAAAGCATTTTTCTAAGAGATAGAAAAGTCGTTCGAAGATTAGCTGAACCGAGCTCGACTTTCATCTATCTCAGATCGATGAACTCAGATTTCTTCTCTGAGTTGAGTTCGACAAAGGCCTAGCTGAGATCGACGAACTCCGATCTCACCTCAGTAGTTCAACTCGACGAAAGACTATCTCTATTCGACGAACTTGGAGCTCAGTTTGGCAAGTTAATTTTTTGGTAAATAATCTTGGAGTTCAACTCGACGAAGGAAAGGTTTCACTTCAACGAATTTGGATCTCAGGTCGATGAAAATCTGCTGAGTTCAACTAATTTCTCCCAAGTTCAGTTCGACTAATTCTTTATTTATTTTAATCCGACTAAGGCAGATGAATTTCAAATTATATGATAATATGTCTGTAATGCTCTGATAATTAATGCACAATAATCTTATGAATATAGCTGTTCTAAGGTAGCATTAATTATGGTCTTCACAGAGTTATTACTTTTATTTTATTGGGATAGTTGGGGAAACTCATTAAAGACAAATTCTAGCTGTTCCACTCTCAGAATTTCTACAGTCAGTCAAGGAAAGGAATTCAAAATTCAAAAGCTAAAATCTACAAGGGATATATAAGGATTATTTTTCAAGATAACAGCAAGTTAGTTAACTGTAAAAAAAAGAATATTTTACAGAAAACTGAAAGAAGAACAGCTCTCATACAACTCAAGTTCTTCATCAGTTTTTAATTCAGGGCTTTCAAGAGACAATCCATCAACATCTGTCTAAAATCATTCTAAAGATCAACAAGCAATCTGAAGGCCTACACCCTGAGCAAAGCTTCCATGATCCTGAATTATTCTACATCTCAGGGGGAGCTTTGATAACAACATCAATCCACTAGTCTTCTCAGAACATTGAGAAAGAGAAGATAATATCAAAGTTCTTTTTACCTTACTATAAAAGGGTTTTTAACTCTCTTCAAAAGTTATCCCTTTGGTTGTTAAGTCTCCTGATCAAAAGACTTAGTTTGGTTTTTGAGCACCTGGTCAAAAGCTCAAAGGGTTATTAGATCTCCCTTGAAAATAGATCTTGTGGTGACAGGGCACCTGAGAAAAAACCTATGGTGGTAGGGGACCTGATCAAAAACCTATAGTGGATTCATACTAGGGTGGTAGAAGAGTGGATGTACCCAAGTTTTAGGGGAACCACTATAAAATCTTTGTGTCGTCTGGTTGCTCTATTTGTTATTTTCTGTGCTGTGATTTTCTGTGTTTTATTTCTGCCTATTTACATATAGATATCACTTATTTTAATCCACTATAACAATTAATCAAAAGATTTTTAATACTCTATTCACCCCCCCCCCCCTCTATAGTTAGTGTGATCTATCCCTTCACTTTCAATTAGTATCAAAGGATGAGGTTATTTGGTTTCACAGGCTAACACCTGAACCAAAAGATCTTTGATAGATCCCATTTACTATAGTGTCTTTTTATATCATGGCACAAAATAAGGAGTACTCAAGCACCATACCTCTAGTGTGCAATCTTAACAAGTTTGCACTTTGGAAGGCAATGATTAGGCTTTATATGAATTCAATTGATAAAGACATTTATAATTCTATCTTGACAGGTCCCCCACTACCAGTGGCAACTATATCTGATACAATTGCAGTTCCACCACCTGAGTGGACTGATGCTCAGAAGAAAGCTAAGGTTGCTGATGCTAAGGCCATGAATATTCTGGCTCAAACTATGTCTGATGACATATTCCAGAAAGTGGTTGAATGCACATCAACAAAAGCCATTTGGGATTCCCTCAACCAAATGGCAGCAGGATCTGTTGATGAAAGGAAAGATAGGAGATCCCTTCTCATTTCATAATATGAGAATTTCAAGAAGGAAGAGTCAGAGTCAGTTGCAGATATATACAACAGACTCAACCTAATTATCAATCAGCTAAAGAACTTGGACAAGAACATCTCATTAACATAAATTAATGATAAGATTCTTATGTGCTTCCACAACACATGAGATTCTAGGATCTAGCAAATCCAGGAGGCCAGAAGCCTAAATGAGATTTCTAATGAGTCATTATTAGGCAAGCTCAAGTCTTATGAGCAGCTTATCAAAACCAGGGAAACAGCTGAACAAAAGACTTCTACCTAAGGAAGGAAGGAGCAAAGTATTCTGAGGAATCAGAAGCACTACTTGCCAATGAAGAGCTGTTGGGTATTGCATCCACAATAGACCTGATTTAAAGAAGCCCCTGAACAAGCTAAGGTGAATTGAAAATGTATTTGACAATTCTATGAAGTTGTGCTTGCAGCTATTCCATGCTAAGTACACACCAATGTCAGGGTGCAGTGGGTCAATATACACGGGTCTGTGCAACGTAATCCCTCATTGCGTAGATCAGTGTGTTGATTCACGTGTGCTCTCTCTATTGGAGTGTACTTATTTTCAAGTATAGGGTCAAGGTAGATCAAGAGCAGAAGAAGGAGCAAAGATGGGTCAAAGACCAAGTCATCAAAGGAAGGAAGAGAAAATTCTTCTGAGTCAAAATCGACGGGAATCTCTAAGTGATTCCCGCCGACTTCGACGAGAATCGCTAGTGATTCCCGCCGACTTCGACGGGAATCATTAGTGATTCCCGCCGATTCATCGAGTATCACTTAGCCTCTCCCGCCGACTTCTTCTAGCTGACAGTTTTCAAACAGGGATTCTGCTAAGGCAGAATCGATAGGAATCGTGAATGATTCCCGCCGACATCGACGGGAATCACCAACGATTCCCACCGATTTTGCCTTAGGAAAATTTCCTCGTTCGCTGGACCGAACCAAGATGTCTTGCGTTATTTCGGTTGGGGCTAGGGCTTCTCCTTGTGGGTCCCACAACGGTCTTTAGGGTTGGCCTCTGGTATATATATATATGCGTATTTTGAACCTCTACAGGCATACACATTCTCGGAAATTGAAAGCAACCGACGTCGTTCCCTAGCCGATCGCAGAAACCGCTGATCGCCTATAGCCGCTCACAAGTTCGTCGCCGCCGTTGATCTCAGTGCTTCTTTGATCTTCCTACGACAGTACCGAGGCAAGCCGAGCGTCTCACGCATCTCTCTTGAGATCTCTTGTCTTTCGATTCGTTGAACGAGATTTGTTCTCCATTTCGAATTAGTTGAGACGACTGATCCAACTGAGATCGTTCGTAGACCTTGCTTTCTTCGTCAAGAAGTTTGGATCTACAAAGTATCGCAGCCGCAATCACTTGCCGCCGCCGATCTTGAGAAGACCCATTCCAAGAGAGAAATCCGGTTGTGGATCCTTCATATTTTTCGTGCAAGCTACAACGAACAAAGAAGGACATCGGAATCTCCAAAAGCTTTGTCTGTATTTTCTTTTACATTCAATTTTGGTTTGTTGTAAAGGAATTTTCATTCCTTGTTGCACGGGTTGGGTGCAACCCATGGTGATGGAGTTGTGACTCCTTTGTTGGAAGGATTCCTTTCGTAGTGTGAGGATTAGATTTCAATCCGTTTGGAGAAGTGACTGAGTCGTCCCTTGGTGGGAGATAGGACGAAGAGGGAAAGTGGGCATACCTAAATCGGGGAACCAATATAATTCTTTGTGTGTTTTCTGTGCTCTGTTTGTTAATTTGTGCAGGTAAATTTAATTCCGCAAAAGACTGCACGACACCTATTCCCCCCCCCATAGGTGGATTTAGTCGACACTAGAGACTTTCAAGAGCTAATGGGTCTATTAGCTAAAAGATTCTACAAAATTGCTAAGAAGGACTTCAGAAGAAGGTCAACAATAAATGAGGACAAGGCAAGGTATGACAAAACTCCTACTAAGGAAAATATTTACTATAGATGCAGGAAGCCAGGACATATTCTCCTAGAATGTCCAAATGCTCAAAATAAGGACAAAAGAAAAGAGAAAGAGTCTAAGAAGCACTCTAGCAAGCCCTCCTCCAACTAATACAAGAAGAAGAAGGAGAAGGGATTTGTGGCTGAGACCTGGAGTGACTCAGAAGAAGAAACTTCATCTAGTTCTAGTGAGGATGAAGAAGAGGCAAAGGCCAGAGAGATCTGCTTGATGGCAATTGATGCATCATATAGCCACTCAAAAGCTAAAGAATTAGCAGTAGAATCTGAATCAAAAGAGGACCAGGTAATAGCTTCTTTTTATTTCATTTATGATCAATTTAAAATTGAATTCAAACTCCTATGCAATGATTTAATTAAATCTGAGAGAGAAATCAAACTTCTTAGAGAAAAACAAATTGAATATGAACATCTTTTTTCTGAAAACATCAAACTAAAAGATGAATTAGACTTAGTTTATGAACAAATTATTTCATTAAAAACTAAATTAAATATGGCTAAAGAATTTGAAGAATCCCTTAATAGGAGAAGCATCAAATTGATGAATATTGCAAGCACAGTCAATGCCAGGCTTAATGGCAAACTGGGCTTGGGAGATTCATCAAGTTAGCCTCCTCTTCTTAAGAAAAACATTCTTTCTACCCCTGTTAAATTCATATCTGAAAAGGGCAAAGAAAAATAGAAGATAACAACCAATAAATTGAAGTGTTTCAAAAACCTAAACAAAAGAAAACGAAAAAGAATTTTTTTAATAAAAACAATGTTCAACATTTTTCGTCGAACTAAGATCGACGAAATGTATATGGTTCGTCGAACTCAGATCGACGAACTATGAACGCAAATTTTTTATATAACTATTCTTCTAACTGCGATCGACGAAATCAATATGGTTCGTCGAACTGCGATCGACGAAATGAGGGCGCAAAAAATGAATATTTTCAATCTCTGAGCGGAGTTCAACGAACTCATCCCTATTCGTCGAACGCAGATTGACGAACTTACTGCAATTCGTCGAACCCAGAAAATTATAACAGAAACCTAAATTCTTTTAGAAATTTTAATCAACCTAGATCTTTTATTAATCCCTTTACCCAGTGGATAATTCAACCTAGAAGATTTCACCCCTTAGGATATAAAGACCAACCAGAATTATCTTTCATTTCTAGTTATAAATTTGAGAAGAATCAAGGACCCAAGGTTACCTGGGTCAAGAACACCTAATTTATTTTCATGCAGGTGATGGACTATCCTACCATAGAGCAACAGTGGTACTTGGATAGTGGATGTTCAAAACATATGACAAGCAACAAGGGAAATCTAACTGATTACAAGTTAAAGCTTAGACCAAAGGTGATCTTTGGAGACTCCAACTATGGCAAAAAGAAAGGATATGAGAATGTCAAAGTTGGATCTGTCACCATCAGGAAGGTAGCCTATGTGAGTGGTCTCAAGCATAACCTGATATCCATAAGCCAATTATGTGATGAAGGTTATCAGGTATCATTTAATCAATCTTGTTGTATTATTACTTTTGATAACAACAAAATTATTTTAACTAGACTTGGAGAAGGCAACATATATGTAGTAAATTTTAAGTCTGCTATTTCAAAAATTTGTTTATTTAATCAGATTAGTAATACTAATGACTTATGGCATAAAAGACTAGGACATGTAAATTTAAGAAATATTGCTAAACTATTTAGGGAAAACTTTGTTAGAGGATTGCCTCTGGCCCCTACAAGAAGATAAGTCTCTGCAGGGCTTGTTAATTAGGCAAGCAAACTAAAAATAGTTTTAAATTAATTAATAAGAGTGATTCACCCAGAATCTTATATTTGCTATAAATAGATCTTTTTGGACCCATTGTTATACAAAGTTTGGGTGGGAAATCTTACACTCTAGTTATTGTAGATGACTTCTCTAGATTCACTTGTGTGTTCTTTCTGAGAAACAAGTCAGATAACTTTAAAGTTCTTACAGACTTTCTTAGGAGCATAAAGATTGAGTACTCTACTCCAGTTGCATTGATTAGAAGTGATCATGGTACTGAGTTTGAATCTCTTCTTATGCAAGAATTCTGTGAGAAGGAAGGTATCATACATTGCTTCTCTGCTCCTAGAACTCCTCAACAAAATGGGATAGCAGAAAGAAAAAATAGAACCCTTATTGAAGCTATAGGGACATTGCTTACAGATGCTTACTTACCCCTATCCTTTTGGGCAGAGGCTGTAAGCACAGCAAATTATGTTTTGAATAGAAGTTTAATACATAAACTTAAGGGTAAGACTCCCTATGAATTGCTTAAATGGAAGCAACCTAAAATAGATTATTTTAGAGTATTTGGTTGTAGATGTTATATTCACAATAATATCAAGAAACATTTTAGAAAGTTTGAAGTCAAAGCTGCATAGGGAATTTTTCTTGGATATTCCTAAGTCAGCAAGGCTTATAGGGTATTTAACAAATCAACCTTAAAAATGGAAGTGTCTGTACATATAACTTTTGATGAAGCTAATATGTGTTACAAGGAAAAGAATTCTTCTACTAAAGATACATTGCAGGTACCCTTTCTGTGTGAGAAATTGGATGACTTAAACCTCACCCAAGAGGTTACATTGCATCCTTCTCCACAGATTGATGAAGAGAGTGAAGAAGAAATTGATGGAATAGTTGACCCAACAACATCTAACATAATTCCACAAGAGGAATTAATTCCCCAAGCTATTGATGAACCAACTCCTCCTACTGATCTTGTCACACTTAGAGATCATCCTATATCTCAAGTGATTTGAAATAGATAAGTTGGTGTGCAAATAAGGCATCAACTCAACCAAGATTTGATGCATGCTTGCTTCATATCTCAGATTGAACCTCAATCTATAAAAGATGCAGAGTAAGATCCCCACTGGATTATTGTAATGCAAGAGAAGCTCAATCAATTTGAGAGATGCAGAGTTTGGGATTTAGTTCCAAGACCTAAAGACTACCCTGTCATTGGAACTAAATGGGTTTTCAGGAACAAGTTGGATGCTCAAGGAATAATTGTAAGGAACAAAGCAATATTGGTAGCTCAAGGCTATTCACAGGAGAAAGGAATTGATTATGACCAAACCTTTGCCCCTGTTGCAAGGCTGGAGGCTATCATAATATTTCTTGCATATGCAACATACAAGAAATTCAAAGTCTACCAAATGGATGTCAAAAGTGCATTCCTTAATGGTAAACTCAAAGAGGAAGTCTATGTGGAGCAACCACCAGGTTTTATCTTTTCAATTCATCCCTCTTTTGTTTTTAAGTTGCATAAAGCTCTCTATGGTTTAAAGCAAGCTCCAAGAGGTTGGTATGATACCCTTGCTAGCTTTCTTTTAGAGCATAAGTTCACTAGGGGCATTATAGGTAGGACTTTGTTTATTAGGCATCATAAAAATAAAATTTTGCTAGCACAAATATATGTAGATGCCATCATATTTGGCTCTACTGATTCCAAACTATGCAAAAAGTTTTCTGACTTGATGCATTCTAAGTTTGAAATGAGTAGTATGGGTGAGCTTTCCTACTTCCTTGGTATTCAAGTGAAGTAATCCCCTGATGGCATTTTCATCTCCCAATCCAAATATGCTAAGGATCTAATTAAGAGATTTGGGATGTCTAATGCCTCAGCTATGAAAACACCCATAGCTTCCATTATTGTGATTGATTCTGATGAACAGGGCAAGCCAGTTGATCAGAAAACATATAGGGCTATTGTTGGGTCCTTATTGTATCTCACAGCTAATAGGCCAGATATAATGTTTGCTACATGTCTTTGTGCTAGGTTCCAAGTAAATCCTAAAGAATCTCATCTTATTTTACTTAAAAGAATTTTGAGATATATAAATGGTTGTCCAAATCTAGGACTCTGGTATCCAATTGAGTCAGAATTTGAATTAATTGGATTCTCAGATGCTGAATTTATTGGATGTAGAGTTGACAGGAAAAGCACATCAGGAACATGCCAGTTCCTTGGTGATAGGCTTGTGTCTTGGTTTTGTAAGAAACAGACATCTGTGTCAAATTCAACTGCTGAAGCCGAATATATAGCAGCTAGCAGTTGTTGTTCACAAATTTTGTGGATTCAAAACCAACTCCTGGATTATGGTTTCAATCTAAATAATTCAACTATATTTTGTGATAGTACCAGTGCAATTTCCATTGCACAAAATCCACTGCATCATAGTAGGACCAAGCATATAGAAATTAGACAACATTTCATTAGAGATTGTGTGGACAAAAATAAAATTAACCTTGTCTTTATCTCTACTGATTTACAAAGAGCAGACATATTCACTAAGCCTTTAGATGATAAGAAACATCTATTCTTCCAAAATTAGCTAGGCATGATAAATGGGGAAGGCATAATTTAATTTTTGTTCTGAGTTCAACGATTAGGACACAGTTCGTCGAACCGAGATCGACGATCTGTGAACTCTTCATAAAGAGTTCATCAAACTGAGATCGATGATCTCTTCTTTGAGAAAATTTTCGTCAAACAGAGATCGACGAATTTGTTTCAGAAAATATTTCATCGAACGGAGAATGACGATATGTTTTCTCTTCTTCTGGCTTAGATCCCGATCTTATTTTCTATTTTGAGAATTTCGTCGAACTGAGCTCGGAGTTTGTGTTTCTCGTTGGACGGAGTTAGATTTTTCATCTTCTGAAAACTTATATCTAGGTTTTCATCGAACTTAATCCCGTGTTTTCTTGTTCCCTTACACTTTATGTCTCTCTCATTTTGTAGGAAAGCAATGGCGATCTCCACAGCGGTACTCTCCAATATGAAGTTCGATGCCGGTTTTGACCTAGACATTGATTCATTCGCTGACTCTGATCAAATATTCACTGATATTCTGAGATTATTTGAGGAGAAGTAGCTAAGGAAGTTTATGACAACTTGCATCAAGCTTCCAGTCACAGAGATTAAAGAATGGGTCTATACATCCTCCTCACCAGATGCAATAACCCTCATCGACACAATATCTGGAGAATAAGTTCCCCTGACGCCTGTAACTTTATCTGAACCTTTTGATCTTATTAATGGAAATGATGATATAGAGATGGATAGTTCTGAGTATAATGATATGTTAATTAAGATGGGTCACACCGAAGGAAACCCTAGCAAGTTGTTGAAGAAAAACTTCTCGGTGGAGTACAAGTTTTTGGCTGACAAAGTTGGGAAAGTAATCCTGGGTAAATATACTCCCCACGATTACATTACAAGGCATCAATTTCTACTGATGAGTGCCTTGGTGAACAAAAAGTCAGTGAATTGGGGTTGTATCTTGTTTGATTCCATCAAGAAGAAGAACACAAGGATGTTTGTTTATTATGGGAGGATTCTGGGCTTATTTCTGCAAGCCAGATGCCTACAGTTGTTGGTCTCTCAGACCATCTTCATAAATGTTTTCAAGAGGCTGACCTCATCCCTCTTTGGCAAGTGGGAGAGAGTAATCTCAAAGCCCTCCAGGACCTCCTCCTCCAGGATTGCTTTTGAGAACACCAGGGATGTAATAACCACTTATCCAACCCTAGCAGAAGTTCCTGCCTCTAAAATTCCCTCACCTCCTCCATCTCCTCTACCACACCACCTAGATACTATCCCATCCACCTCTACAATTCCAACACAAACATATCCAACCTTCAGGCTGATGTCATCATCATCTCCATCTCCATCTCCAAACAACTCTCTATATCATTCCCCCATCTAAGAAGAAATCCCTACTGAAATACCACTAGTCATTCCACCAACATTCCCATCATTCCAACATACAGACTTCCCTCAAGCATTCTCCTTCTCAAATTCATTACCCCTTCTCTGACAAAGCTAATAGAGGAAGCAGTTGCCCCTCTTATTTCTTCCATTGCTAATCTCTCTTCCAAAATTTCCTCTTCCTCTTCTATCCCTTCTTCTAGGGGCTTGGGTTCAGGTATCTCTGAAACCAGATAGGGGGAGATGTCCAAAGAAGCTCCTCTAGCAGTATCAACTCCAACAGCAGCAACAACAATTCCAGCAATAGAGATAATTGAAATTCTTGATGATGATTCTGATATGACTTGCTTTGAAGAAGAATCAGTTATTGCAGTAATAAACATTGTTGGTGATTTCATTATTAATCCCACAGTAGACCTTCCATCATTAATTCATTCTTTTGCTTCAGTTTATAGCAGAAATATATCAGCTGATACAGTTTCAGATTATTCTAAAGCAATAGTATGATATTCTGCTCCAGTAGAACCTTTAGTCTTAGAAGAAATAAGAAATAGTTTCTGTATTATTTCTTCCAGCATTTCTGTTTCAGATCCAAAGGCTTTCTCTCCTCTAACTTTTGCTTGGGATGTGTCCCCTATGCCAAATCTTGTTGAAATCATGTTTCAAGACATGGAAGCAGAAAGTGATAGTGCTCAGGATCAAGATATTACAGATATTGTATCTATAGAGCCAGAAGTTCAAACTATAAATCAAGTTTATTTGATTAAACAAATTGATGAGTTATATGATAATCCTGCTAGTGATTCAGATGATGATTCTGATGATTTAGGAAATTTTCATTTTAAGAAGAGAAAAGCAAATGAAGAAGGCTCCAGCAAAGGCTGCACCAAAACAAAACCCTACTGCTGACACTCCCTACTACATTTTGCACAACATTACTCTAACTACAGATACTCCTCACTGGATGAGGTATTTAAAGAATGAAATGAAATAAAGGAAGAAGAGATTGAGTTACTCTCCTCCACCTCAATTTAGGAGAGGTCCTCCTCCTCCTCCTGCAACTGGATCAGTAGGAAACATTTCTCAAGTGCAAAAGTCTACTACTTCCTATCAATCCAGACCATCTTACAACAACAGCAGACAGCAGCACCGCTCTCAAAGCAGCAGTCAATAGCAAACATTTGAAAGAAAGAAGTAAGACCAAGCTAGTCCAGAAAGGCCACTGTCTCCAATATGTGATCCAGAAATGGATCCTAATTCAAGGATGGCCAGATTTCAAGAGCTTGTAGGACTGTCTCAAATCATAAAGGCAAAATAGGAAGGACATGATGTTTCTCAGTTTACTACAATGTCATCCTACAGGCAAAAGGAATTTCAAAGGTATGAAAAGAAGAATCTTTTTAATGTTGATACTTATATGACTTTACATGCTGAAGCAGTTGTGCCAAGAGCTGTTTCTGTGAAATTTCTTGGAGTAGAAGACATGAAGATGACTATAAGAGAAGCATCTGATACCAAGAGAGAGATAATCTTCACTAAACCATCTTCTGAAACTTCACAGGATGCTACAAAGAAAGTTTGATAGATTTTCCATTTCTGCTTTTTGAACTTAATTATTATTTGTTGTAAATATTTCACAAGGCACCTTGCTTTTATATCTGCTGAAATATTATAATTCTGCCAGATATTATTTTATGCTTTGTGATTTTTCTTTTTTTGTTGTTCATAGTGACCTCATCCAAATATGGGGAGATTGTTGGAACCCCACCTATATTTAGGGTTGATTTGGGCTAGGTTCACTATTAGGATTATTAGATGGCCCAACATGTATAGTCTAGGGTCATAGGTTTTTATCATGGTCAAGGTCAGTCAACAACCTAGATTGATTGGTTCTCACCATCAAGACACTTAGAGATAGAAGACCTCCAGAGAAAAGCAGTTTTCTAAGAGATAGAAAAGTCATTTGAAGATTAGCTGAATAGAGATCGACTTTCATCGATCTCAGATCAACGAACTCAGATTTATTCTCTGAGTTGAGTTCGATGAAAGCCTAGATGAGATCGATGAACTCTGATCTCACCTCAGTAGTTCAGCTCGATGAAAGGCTATCTCTGTTTGACGAACTTGGATCTCAGTTTGGCAAGTTAATTTTCTAGTCAACGATCTTGGAGCTCAGCTCGACGAAGGAGAGGTTTCAGCTCGATGAATTTGGATCTCCAGTCGACGAAAATTTGTTGAGTTCAACTAATTTCTCCAAGGTTTAGTTCGACTAATTCTTTGTTGATTTCATTCCGACTAAGGCAGATGAATTTCAAATTATATGATAATATGTCTGTAATGCTCTGATAATTAATGCATAATATTCTTATGAATATAGTCGTTCCATGACAACATTAATTATGGTCTTCACAGAGTTATTACTTGGCTTATTTTATTGGAACAGTTGGGGAAACTCATTAAAGACAAATTTTAGTCATTCAACTCTCAGAATTTCTGCAGTCAGTCAAGGAAAGGAATTCAAAAATCAAAGGCTGAAATATATAAGGGATATATAAGGATTATTTTTCAAGATAGTAGCAAGTTAGTTAGCAGTAATAAAAAGAATATTTTACAGAAAACTGAAAGAAACACATCTCTCATACAACTCAAGTTTTTCATCAGTTTTTTATTCAGGGCTTTCAAGAGACAATCCATCAACATCTGTCTAAAAGCTTCCTGAAGATCAATAAGCAATCTGAAGGCCTACACCCTGAGAAAAACTTCCATTCTCCTGAACTATTCTACATCTCAGGGGGAGCTTTGACAACAATAACAATCCAATAGTCTTCTCAGAACATTGAGAAAGAGAAGAAAATATCAACTTTATTTTTACCTTACTGTAAAAGTGTTTTTAACTCCCTTCAAAATTTATCCCTTTGGTTATTAAGTCTCCTGATCAAAAGTCTTAGTTTGGTTTTTGAGCACCTGGTCAAAAGCTCAAAGGGTTGTTAGATCTCCCTTGAAAATAAATCTTATGGTGACAGGGCACCTGAGCAAAAACCTATGGTGAAAGGGCACCTGATAAAAAATCTGTAGTGGATTCCTACTAGGGTTGTAGAAGAGTGTATGTACCCAAGTTTTAGGGTAACCACTATAAAATCTATGTGTCGTGTGGTTGCTCTATTTGTTATTTTCTATGCCGTGATTTTCTATGTTTTATTTCTTCCAATTTATATATAGATATCACTTATTTTAATCCGCTATAAAAATTAATCAAAAGATTTTTAATACTCTATTCACCCCCCCCCCCTCTAGAGTTAGTGTGATCTATCTCTTCACTTTCATCGACAAATCTACTATACAATATAAGCCAAACTTAGGATGATATACCATCGTCCTACGGACTCATGTACCTAAACCATGAATGCATGAATTTTTATTCCTTTTGACTCAAAACTATGTGTGTACGTATGCCATCATGCAAATCTTTAGCTTGGCACGTGTGTTGATGAAATGTTATGTCATGCATGTTGTGCTATGTAATCTATAAAGGCCTTAATGTATGTTATGAGCGATATACACATGAAATATTATGCATCCCATACTACATAATATCGCATGCAATGAAAATCAAAATCTAATGTGCATTCATGTGATGATGTTATGCATCCCATACTACATAATAGTCACATGTTGCCTCCTATGAGGATCTATATACAAACACATATTATGCATCTGATACTACATAATATGCCTCGTATACTTCTTATCATGCTTATGAGTGTAGTGTTCATGCTTTTGCCAAGACATACTGATGACACATCGGTGTGTGTATGAAATGAAACTTAGACAACTAACACAAACCTGAGAAAGCTGTTCGACCAATTGTCAAACAACCTATCCCTCTGATACCAACTATCACAACCCACATTTTCTCTGCATTTAACGATATATCAGAGTAAGGGAAAACACCTGTCATGATGCCACGTCAGCAGGGGATAACTGCATATGCTCAGGCAAAACTCCAACTTAACACTTTTATAAAGATATATAAGTTATTTAGAGAAAATCTAGTTTAAGTTAAGTGGTTAGACGTATCGCTCGGCTCAGTGGCTCATCTAGTCAATGAGAAAAAGAGAGTTATACACTGCGGAAAATACTTTTTTGCAAGATTAGACGTCCTACATGAGTATAAAACATCCCCAGAGGAAAACTCGTGGTATGTAAGACTCTAGATTTATAATAGTTACGAAAGTAGCATTTACGATCGTTAAATATAGTGATTTGGGTTTTCAAAAATGGCATGAATGAAGTAATAATAGTAATTTTAAATTTTAAAATACCTAACATGCAACCTAGCATAAAACCTTCCCAGAGAGCAAGTAAAAATAACCACAAAGAGGTAAACAAGCAGCTAACAAAGTATTTAATATTCCGAAGAAAACTAACAGTGGGCATAAATAACCTGACATGAACCCACTGAAAGTATTCAAATTTGAACTAAAAACCAAAACTACAAACTATCTTACGGCGGTAAGGAAAACCACTGCAACAACTGCAGTACAAAAGCTACCACCCAACACAACCACTCCACCGGCTACAACCTTGAACTTGAGGAATTCAAAAGAAGAACACCTCAGCAAGAAAATACAAGTGGAAATGAAAGTAAGCAGGTAAAAGCGACACGCCCTTGACAAAATCGATATGCCCGTGACCTAGTGAAGTTCTATCCAGAAATCCAGCAAGCTGCCGCGCTGTCGCCATGCCCCGTGCCGCCTGATGAATCAGCTGCCTGACACGCCCATGACATCTTTAGTCACGCTCGTGATATCTTCAATCACGCCCGTGACCTGCTCAAATTCTATCTGAAGTTCCAACCAGCACGACACCTATCCCAACATGCTGGAAGTCACGCCCGTGACCCTGTCATGCCCTACTCGACACGCCCGTGTCAGGGGGTGTGTCACTTGAAATTTTTTCTATAAATAGGGGGGCAGGGCTGAGTAGAATTATTCGAACACCAGCAGCTTCCTTAAGAACTATTAGGACTCCCCATCTCTCTGACAAGGAACTGGTAGTAGCTTTCAAGTATTCTAAAGTTCTGTAAGTTGTAATATTTTAGCTTTCTTTTCAGCTTTTTAGAAAGTTGTAATAATTTTTCGGACTTTATAAAATAGACACTTTCAATTTTAAATTCTGAGTACTTTACTGCTTTATTTTAAGTTTTTACTTTCCTTTTTTTCATACTATCCCGAATGAAAGGCGAAGCTCTGCTTATGTCCTTGATTAAGATAGCGTGAAACTATTTTCAAAATTATTTTCAAAAACCTTATTATTTCATACTATCCTGAATGAAGGGCGAGGCGAAAGCCTATGACCTGGATTAAGATAGTGCGGAAGCTCTGCAAAATTTTACTACCCTATCCCAAAAACAAAGGTGAAGTGAAAGCTTAAATCCTGGATTAAGATAGATAGGTAGATATTATTTTTTGTACTTTATACCGCCCCCATCCTGAGAAGAGGCTAAGAACCCTTAACACTTGGTCAAGATGAGCTCTGGGCTGGATATTATTTTCAACTATTTCAACTCTACTTTCTAGTTATCCTAACTAGGGTTTTCTATTAATTGATCATATACCAGGTGAAGAGACACTACGTTTACGCTAACCCGTTTTAAATGCAAGCCTCCCCGGTCGTACTTTCGAGTCAGTGATGCTAACAAAGGGACCCTCTCGTTAAGTTAGGTAATAAAGAAATAAAGTTGTTCTTTAATAGCTGAATAAATATTCTCTCAAAGTAATTATGAAATCGAGGACTACCTTCTAAGTCCCTATCTTAATAAAATCACGTATATATATTTTTCTATCTTTTGTTTTTAAATATAAACTCTACTTCGTTCGTTCAATAAAATAATAGTCCGTACTAAAAAGTAGAATAATTAACACCGATCCCAGTAAAAATACGACCTTGATATTTTTTACAAAATACTATACTCCTATGCGATAGGTACTCTTGCCTTAATCCACAGGATATAAGTAAGTAAAAAAGAGATAGACTTATATACGTAAAAGATTATATAAAACCAAATCTATTTTCTTTAAAACAAACTTTACTTATCAAGCTTTTTGGAGTCGTTGTCGGGGACTCGTTTATATGTGCTAATATTTGAAAATAAAAGAACGCTATTAATTTTATCTTTTCTTTTTCTTGTTATTTAAAAACCTTAGTTTTTATAAAAATAAAACAAACATAAAATTCCCTGAATTTAAAAACTTTGTTTTTATAAACCCTAATTTTTTTATTAACAAGTTTATTAACCACTAACGAATTCAAAAAAAAACCTAACCTACTATTTTAACGTATTTTATATAAAACATTTCTTCTTAAAAAAACTAGTTTATAATAAAAACTGCTTTTTATGATAAAACCTATTTTATAGAAAACCCGTTTTATATAAAAAACTTATTTTTAGTTATTTTCCGTTTTAAGTCTTTTCGTGTGTTTGTATTTGTGTGTTTTTTTCGTGTAACTTAGTTTTTTTTTACTTAGTTTTTTTTTATTTGTCAAAAGTCTTTTTTAGTGTATGACCCGCAGAACTCCATCTGATTTAACTCTTGAACTTGATCCTGAAATCGATCGCACCTTTCGCAGGCGCCTCCGATCTCTGAATCAAGAGCTCGTATTAAATTTGGAAGAGTCTGTAGGCACCGTACACGTACAAGAAATGGCAGCAGAGCAACAACAAATGCCAGAGGTGGTCCCCCAAAGGACCATGTCTTATTATGCACGACCCAATTTAGATGACACCGGGTCTAGTATCGTTCGTCCACCAATTGCTAATAATAACTTCGAGATTAAATCGAGTATAATCCAAATGATTCAAAATTCTGTTCAATTCGATGGATTGCCCGACGAAGATCCAAACACGCACTTATGTAACTTCTTAGAAATATGTGACACATTAAAGATAAATGGCGTCACTGATGATGCCATCCGTCTTCGCTTATTTCCTTTTTCGCTACGAACGAAAGCCAAACAGTGGCTAGGTTCTTTCCCTAGAGGATCTATTACCACTTGGGCTGAAATGACCGAAAAATTCCTTACAAAGTATTTTCCACCTGCAAAAACCGCACGTATGCGTGCGGATATTTCTTCCTTTGTACAAGGCGAGTCCGAGTCTCTTTATGAGACTAGGGAACGTTTTAAGGAATATCTACATCGGTGTCCACATCACGCACTGCCAACTTGGCTCCAGGTACAAATATTTTATAATGGTTTGAATATTCAAATCAGACAAGCCATTGATGCTGCCGCTGGGGGCATACTCAATAATAAAACCCCCGAGGCCGCTCAAACCCTCTTTGAGGAAATGGCAATGAATGCGTACCAGTGGAACGTGCCAAGGTCACACCCTAAACAAGCTGGTATTTATGAGCTCGACATTTCTTCTACTTTAGCACTCCAAGTAGAAAATTTAACTAAACAATTGGCAGGAATATCTGCTTCCTCCGCCATAACTACTTGGAATCCGAATAATAATGTAATTGAAGAAATCGATTATATGGGGAACTCTTATAGACCTTCCTATAATCCTAATATTAACTTAAATAATAATTCTTATAATCCAGGATATAGGAACCATCCTAATTTTTCATGGAGCAACCCCAATAATGCTTAACGCCCTCTGATTGCAAATCCAAGTGGATTTGCACCGCAACCCCCACAACTGCACTAACTTAGGCCAACCCCGATAGAAGACATATTCACGAAATATGTCAGTATCAATGAGTCCAATATCCGGAACCTGACCGGATCAATTAAAAACTTAGAAACACAAATTGGACAAATTTCAAAAATGCTATCGGAATGCCAACTTGGTAATTTGCCAGGAAATATGGAACCAAATCCGCGGGATACTGGCCATTCCAGTAACCCACCAAGTTGACAAGCCGTCAAACTACAAAGTGGCGGGGAGCTACCACCACCCGTTAGGGTAGAAAAAGAAGCTAAGGTTAGCCTTCCTACACCACTTCCCGTTACGTCTCTGCCTCCTCAACCCCCGTGAATTTCTTCCCCACATGTTGTTTTACCTTATCCATCTAAATTAAAAGATGAGCGAGAAGATGAACAATATAAAAATTTTCTAAAAATGCTAAAACAAATTCAAATCAATATAGCTTTCTGCGAGGCAATTGCACAAATGCCTAAATACGCAAAATATTTTAAAGCGTTATTTTCAAATAAAAAGAAACTCGAAGATATTTCGAGAGTTTTCCTTAACGCCGAATGTTCAGGCATTTTATTACATAAATTACCCCCAAAATTAAATGATTCGGGACGATTTTCCATCCCGTGTCTCTTCGGTAATCAATTAATAAAAGATGCGTTAACAAATTTAGGTGCTAGCATAAATTTAATGCCCTACTCGCTCTTTCAAAAACTAGGATTAGGTAACCCCAGCCCAACTAAAACGAGCATCCAATTAGCAGATCATTCTATTAAATATCCAATAGGGATAGTAGAGGATGTTCTGGTCAAAATAGATAAGTATATCTTCCCGGTAGACTTTGTTATTCTTGACATAGAGGAAGACGCCGATGTTCCCATAATTCTCGGTTGTCCTTTTCTCGCAACCTCTCACGCGATAATAGACGTAAGTAACGGTAGACTTCTCTTACGAGTAGGAAATGATGAGGTTACTATCGATATAGATCCCTCTATGAAAAATTCTTTAATAAATGACGATTCCTGCTATCTTGCGGAAGCCTCTTTTGAGGAAAATGGTTTTCCCTATTCTGATTTACTTTCAATAACTATAGAAGAATCGGACTTGGCAGACTTACCCCTTTCACAAGAAATGCCTACCGATGAGCCTTTAGAACCTTTTATATCTTTAACTTCTACAACTCTAAAAACTCCAACTTCGTATGAAAAACCACCAACCCTCGAGCTGAAAAAACTTCCTGCAAATTTAAAATACATTTTCCTTGAAGCCGAATCTAAACTCCCTGTTAACATTTCTGCTGAATTAAATGATAAGAAAACGTCTGAATTCATAGAAGTGTTAAAACAACATCGCCATGCATTAGCATGGAAAATTTCTGATATCCAAGGACTCAACCCATCTTTTTGTACACATACAATATTTTTGGAAGATAACCCTCGTAAATCTATCAAGCCCCAACGACGTTTAAATCCTAATATAAAAGATGTCGTAAAAGCTGAAGTAATGAAATTATTAGACGCGGGAATTATCAATCCAATCTCAGATAGCACATGGGTTAGTCTCGTACAAGTCTGTTGGTACCCTAGATGTGTTTTGGCTTATGTAATCCCTTTCCAGCCCCTCTTGATCCATATAACTATATATGATCATGTTTAGACTTTGTTTAGTCTCCCTAGGGTAGTTTATATCTGATCTAAAGTTTAGATTAAAAGTTGTAAAATGAATTTTTGGTTAAGGCATTTTCCGTTCGACCATCGTCGAACGAGGCCTCGCGATCGTCGATCAATGGTCGACGATAGCAGGGCTATAGAATCGTTGAAGTCAAGTCAATTATCGTCGACCGATGGTCGACGATCTCAGAGCAAGTTTATTATGCTCTGAAGGTTGGTCGACGATCTGCCATCAGCAGTTCCACGATCGTATTCTTGCTTCACGATTTCTGTCTCGACAGATCTTTCGCCTTAGTCGTCGACGATATCTTGAGCTGGTCGACGATGTCTGGTCAACGATTTTTGTGTCGACAGATTTCTGCTTTCTGTCGACGATCTGTTAGCTAGGTCGACGATCATCGAACTCCTGGTCGACGATTTCTGTCTGCCTTTATCATTTGCGCTCATTTTATTCCTTGGTCTATTTCCAAGTGTTTTAGCGTATGGTTAGAAAGATTTTCTGAAGATTGTTTTTGCTAAATTATGGCTTAAATTCAAATGAATTAACTACCAAATATATTAAGCATAAATTACGGGATTTCGTATTTTGATAAAGCATTTTTGTCTTATTATGCAAACTATATTGCCAGGCTGTATTCTAGCCGTTGGCGGTGTATGCTATTTCCAAGAATGATAAGTCTCTATGCTGAGGTTATTTTTATTCATTTATTTCCTTATTGGGACTGACAGAGAGCTAATAGGTCATTCTATTCCTATTGCTATATTCTATTTTTGAGATAATCTGTTGCAGTGCTCGAGAATTCAAATCAATAGAGCCGTTCCAAAAGATAAATGAGAAGACATATTTAAGAGAGATTCTCTTCTCAGAAAAAGAAGAAGACTCAGATACAGAGAGATTTTTTTTTTGTGCTGCTTTCTCTCAAGCCTCTCTAAAGCCACTCTTCACCATCTCACAAAACGAAGAAGAAAAGCTTTCCTGAAGCAAAAGTCCAAAGCAATTTCTTTCATTCACAAGTCTCCTGAGCATTTGCTTAGAGATTTCAAGACTTCAGAAAGAGCTCCAGATCTACTTCACGTGCTCCAGAATCTGAAGACCTGATAAAAATCAGTCTACAGATCTCTGAGGATTTAGTTTCAGTATATCTAAAACTCCTTCATCCTGAAGCAAAGGCTTTCCCTGGACTTCCACTGAGCCAGGGGGAGACTTTGATTCTTTAGAGAATCCACAAGTCTTCTCTAATCTGTATTAACAACAGAGAAGACAATCTAACCCTCTCAACCCCTTTGTAAAAGAGTTTTCACACCTCTTCAAAAGTGAACATTGGTGACAGGGCACCTTATCAACAACCTGTGGTCGAGCATCCTTATCAAAAGCTCAAAGGGTCTGTTTGATCTACCTGAATCAGATCATTGGTGGCAGGGCACCTTAGCAAAAACCTGTAGTGGATTCCTACCAGGGTGGTAGAAGAGTGGAGTACCTATTAAGAGGGAACCACTATATATCCTGTGTCTCTCTGGTTGTTTTTGTTTAATTGTCTTTTCTGTGGCTGTGATAGAACTACCTAGGATTGCTAGTTGCTGTGATAGGTTTAGAGTTAAACTGAAATTTCGGTTAACTCTCTCACTTGTGCACGTCACTGTGTTAGGCTCTTAGGGTTCAAGTATCAGACTATTTTATTCCGCAAATAAACTCGAAGAGAGCTGACTAGTTATTCATAAAATTTGAATACTCTATTCACCCCCCCTCTAGAGTAGTTTACAACTTATCCCCTCACTTTCAATTGGTATCAGAGGGAGGTTGGCTATTCATACAGGCTAACACCTGAGTTAAAAGATCCAGTGATAAGTTGTTTCCTGATACCATTCACAAACACTTTCACACATGGCCCAGTCTAAGGATTATTCAAGCACCAGACCTCCTGTATGCAACTTGTCCAAGTTTGGCATATGGAAGGCCAGGATAAGACTTTACATGAATTCTATTGATGAAGATATCTTTTCTTCTATCTTGACAGGACCACCTGCTAGGCCTGCTGCTGCCTCCACTTCTGCTGATCTCAGTGCTGTGCCACCACCTGACTACAATGAAACTTACAAGAAGGCAAAAGCAGCTGATGCAAAAGCAATGAACATCCTAGCTCAGACGATGTCTGATGAAATATTCCAGAAGCTTGCTGAATGTACCTCAGCTAAAGCTATGTGGGATTCCCTCAACCACATAGTTGCTGGCTCAGCTGATGAGAGGAAGGATAGGAGATCCAACCTCACTTCTCAGTATGAAAATTTCAAGAAGGATGATGCTGAAGACATTGACACAATGTACACAAGACTCAGTTCAATAGTAAGTGAACTGAGGTCTTTGGACAAGGAGATAACTTTGTCGGAAGTCAATGACAAGATCCTGATGTGCCTTCCCATCTCTTGGGACTCAAGGATATGGCCCATCAAGGATGGAAGAAACACTGTGGAACTTTCCACAGAAGCTCTGTTGGGAAAGCTCAAGTCATATGAGCAAACCTTAAAGAGCAGAGCTGCTGCAACCGAAGTAAAAACTCCTACACCTACAAAGAAAGAGCACTCTCTAGCTCTTAAGGCTGCTGAGACTTCTGAAGGAAGTCAATCAAATGAGGAGTTACTGGCACTCATTGCCAAGAGGTTCTTCAACTTGGGAAGAAGAGACCTCAGAAAGAAGTTCTCCAAATATGAGGACAAACCAAGGTATGACAAGACTCCATCTAAAGAAATCATCTGCTATGTTTGCAGCAAGCCTGGACACATTGCTCCAGATTGTCCAGAGAAAAAACACAAGGAGAAGAAACATGAGAAAGAGTACAGGAAGCACCACTCCAAGTCCTCCTTACACAAATACAAGAAGAAGGACAAGGGATTTGTGGCTGCTACCTGGAGTGAAACAGAAGAGGATACCTGCTCCTCTAGCTCCAGTGATTCAGAAGAAGAAGAAGAGAAGAAGGCCAAAGAGGTCTGCCTCATGGCTATTGATGCCTGCAGCTCTTTGTCAGCTGCAGAGAATTCTGAAGAAGAAGGAGAAAATGAAGAAGACTCCTCTATAGAAGATCAGGTAATCGACTCATTTGATTTCTCATCTCCTGAGTTCAAATTAAAATTTAAAACTCTATGTTTAGATTTACTATTGTCTGAAAAAGAAATTAAGTCACTTAGATTAAAGATAATGGAAATAGACATGGAAAGTACTGAAATAATTAGATTAGAAAAGGAATTAGAAAGTTCAAAAGAAGAAGTAACATTCCTAAAATTAGAACTAGCTAAATCTAAGAGATTGGAAGAACAATTAAATGGCAGAAGCCTTAAATTATCTGAAATAACTAGTATAGCAAACACTAGGGTTGGTGATGATAAACTAGGCTTAGGTGCTACATCTAGTGAACCCATCCTCCTCACAAAGGAGAGATTTAGCACTCCAGTAAAATTTATTTCTGAATCAGGAATAAAGAATACTGAGGAAATTGAAAAATGTAAGAAAATCCAGAATAAGATTAAGAAAGAGAACAGGAAGAAAAAATTTCTAGCTTTACAAAAATCGTCGACCATTAATCGACGATCGTCAAACCAATCGTCGAACGTCCATCGACGATCGCTGAACACCTTCACCAAGTATGATATCTTCGGTGCAGGAGATCGACGATCTCATCTTGAGTCGTCGACCAGTGATCGACGATCGTTGAATCCAGAATATAGCACTACTACAAATGATCGACGATATGGCTTGCGATCGTCGACCGTGGATCGACGATCTGGACTCAAGCTGGAAAATAAATTTCAAACTTCCAGAATTGCAAATCCCAATCACTACCCTAGGTTGTTTAATCCTTCAACTGAATGGATTATCCCACCTAGGAGATCACACCCTTTAGGATATAAATCTAAGCCTGCAAGATCTTTTATATCTAGTTTTTCTTTTGTGAAGAATACTGGACCCAAGGTAACCTGGGTCCACAATGTATAACTGTTCTTTCTGCAGGTGAAGACCTATCCAGTCATACATGACAAATGGTATCTGGATAGTGGATGCTCAAAGCATATGACAGGAAAGAAGAAGAATCTGTCAGGGTTCAAAGCCAAGCTGGGACCAAAAGTTGTATTTGGGGATTCCAGCTGTGGACAGACTGAAGGATATGGCAGCTTCACCATAGGAACTGTAACATTCAAGAAGGTTGCTTATGTCTCTGGACTAAAGCATAACCTAATCTCTGTAAGCCAAATGTGTGATGCTGGGTACAAGGTATGGTTTACTGACACTGCTTGTAATATTGCTTTAAATAATACTGTTGTGTTAGTAGGTATTAGAATTGGTAATGTTTATGTTGTAGATTTTAACTCATCCAAATCTGAATTATGCTTGTTTAATGAAGTAACCAGTAATAATACCCTTTGGCATAAGAGACTTAGTCATGTAAATTTGAAAAACATTTCTAGGCTGGCTAAATACAATCTTGTAAGAGGCTTACCTTCTTGCCCCTACAAGAAGGAAGGCCTTTGCAAAGCTTGTCAATTAGGTAAGCAAACAAGAAATAGCTTTAAATCAGTCAATAAAAGTGATTCTCCCAGGATCCTGTACTTGCTACATTTGGATTTATTTGGTCCTATTGCCGTACGGAGTCTTGGAGGAAAGTCTTACACTCTAGTAATTATAGATGACTTCTCCAGGTTCACTTGGGTATTCTTCTTGAGAACTAAGGCTGATAACTTCAAGGTTCTTACAGATTTTCTAAAGTGCATACAGAGTGAGTATTCTACTCAGATTGCCTTGATCAGAAGTGATCATGGTACTGAGTTTGAGTCTCTTCTTATGCAAGAATTCTGTGAGAAGGAAGGTATCAAACATAGCTTCTCTGCTCCTAGAACTCCTCAACAAAATGGGGTAGTTGAAAGGAAAAACAGAACCCTAATTGAAGCTGCAAGTACATTGTTGGCAGATGCTAACATGCCTCTGTCCTTTTGGGCTGAAGCAGTTAGCACAGCTAACTATGTATTGAACAGAAGTCTGATACATAAACTTAAGGGTAAGACTCCCTATGAGTTACTTAAGCAAGTGAAACCTAAAATAGACTATTTTAGAGTATTTGGCTGTGTTGCTTTTGTTCATAACAATAACAAAGAATATCTTAGAAAATTTGAGGCAAAATCTTCAATGGGAGTTTTTCTAGGATACTCTCAAGTAAGCAAAGCCTATAGAGTCCTTAATAAATCCTCTCTTAAGATAGAAGAGTCTGCACACGTCTCTTTTGATGAGACAGTCATGTATTATAAGGAGAAGGATTCTTCCTCTAATAGTATAGTGCAAGTCCTAGGAGTAAGTAAGGATTTGGAAGGTTTGAGACTCACACAGGAGAATCATCCCCTACAAACTCCTCAGGTTGCTTCTTCAGATTCTGAATCTGATGTAGAACTTCTTGAAGTTAAAGCATCTACTCCAACAGTTGATCAAATTCCACATGAGGAATTAAATCCTGAAACTGTTGAAGATCAGATCATTGTTGAACCTACTAATCTTGTCACACTTAGAGATCACCCTGTATCTCAAGTAATTGGAGACATTTCAGTAGGAGTCCAGACAAGACATCAACTCAACAAAGATGTGATGTTTGCTTGTTTCCTTTCTCAGGTTGAGCCCCTAACCATTAAAGATGCTGAGCTTGATCCACACTGGATTATAGCCATGCAAGAGGAACTTAACCAGTTTGAAAGATGTAGAGTTTGGACTTTGGTTCCAAGACCAAGAGGCCAACTGATCATAGGCACCAAGTGGGTGTTTAGAAACAAGCTTGATGCCCAAGGCATAGTAGTTAGAAATAAGGCTAGGCTAGTAGCTCAAGGCTATAAACAGGAGGAAGGCATAGATTATGATCAGACCTTTGCTCCTGTAGCTAGACTAAAAGCCATTAGGATTTTCCTAGCCTATGCTGCCTATAAGAAATTTAAGGTCTTCCAAATGGATGTGAAGAGTGCCTTCCTCAATGGAGATTTAAAGGAAGAAATGTTTGTTGAACAACCACCAGGGTTTGTTTCATCAACCTTACCCACTCATGTGTTCAAACTCCAAAAGGCTCTATATGGACTTAAGCAAGCTCCTAGAGCTTGGTATGAGACCTTAGCAAATTTCCTTCTAGAACACAAGTTTGTGAGAGGTGTAGTAGATAGAACCCTATTTATTAGACATCATAAGGACTCACAACTGTTAGTTCAAACCTATGTAGATGACATTATATTTGGCTCTACTGATCCCAAACTGTGCAAGAGGTTCTCTGAACTAATGCACTCCAAGTTTGAGATGAGCAGCATGGGTGAGTTATCCTATTTCCTTGGTCTCCAAGTGAAACAGTGTGATGATGGTATCTTCATTTCTCAATCAAAATATGCCAGAGAGCTGGTTAAAAGATTTGGAATGTCTGATGCTTCATCAATGAGCACACCTATGGCCTCAAATGCAGTTATTGATTCTGATGTCAATGGCAAGTCTGTTGATCAAAAGAACTATAGAGCCATTGTTGGTTCCCTGCTGTATTTGACTGCAAGTAGGCCTGACATAATGTTTGCTACATGCCTATGTGCTAGGTTTCAGGTCAACCCAAAGGAATCTCACTTAACTCTTCTCAAGAGGATCTTGAGATACCTTAAAGGATGCCCTAACTTAGGACTGTGGTACCCAGCTGAGTCAGGATTTGAATTAATTGGATATTCAGATGCTGATTATGCTGGTTGTAGAGTTGACAGGAAAAGCACCTCAGGGACCTGTCAGTTCCTGGGAGAGAGACTTGTCTCTTGGTTTTGTAAGAAACAGGCATCTGTGTCTACTTCAACTGCTGAGGCTGAATATATTGCAGCAGCTAGTTGTTGTTCACAGATTCTGTGGATTCAAAATCAGCTAGTGGATTATGGGTATACACACTCAAAAACAAAAATTCTGTGTGACAGTACCAGTGCAATATCAATTGCTCAAAATCCTGTGCACCATTCTAGGACCAAGCACATTGAGATTAGACATCATTTTCTGAGAGATAATGTGGAAAAGAACAAGATAGCAATGGAATTTATATCCACAGACCTGCAGAGAGGAGATATTTTCACTAAGCCCCTTGATGAACAAAGGCATTTGTTCTTCCTGAACCAGCTTGGTATGATTAATGGTTCAGAGTAGTGAAAATTTGGATAGTTTTGTTTTCTGTCTAAAATCGTCGAACGATTGATCGACGATCTTCGACCAGGTCAGAACTATCGTCGACCAACGGTCGACGACAGCTCGTTCGGTAGTAAGGCAGAAATCGTCGATCAACCGGTCAACGATCTCTCCTTAGGTATCTATCGTCGACCAATGGTCGACGACAGATTTTCTGAGCTGTGTGGAGAATCGTCGACCAACATACATTGATCGACGATCGTGGTGACTGCTTGTAATCGGTCGATGTTTATCGATTAGTCAAACATTGACTATCGTCGGTCATTTGTTCGACGACCGATTTTATTCCGGGATCGACGATCGCAGATTTGTATCTAATAGTCGATTTAGGTCTGGAGATCGTCGTCCTTCCGCTCCGTCTTTTCATATTCCATCTTCTGGCTTAGAATTCGCTCTCGAACTCTAATCCCGCGCGATTCTCTTCTCCCCTGCCTTGCATCTCGATTCGTCATTCTCTCTTCAATCTAATGGCGATTCCTTCTGCAGTTCTCTTCGGAATGAAGTTCGACACTGGCTTCTGTGTCGACTTCGATTCTTTCAGCCGATGTGATCAACCCATCCAAGACATTCTGCAACTGTGTGAAGATCAAGGGCTAAAGAAATTTATGTCATTCTCACCAAAGATTCACATACCAGAGATTCGAGAATGGGTATATACCTCGGCCTCCAGCGATGAAGCGATGACTGGAAAGATAAATGGAGAGGAGGTCGTTCTGACTCCTGAAGTTTTGACTGAGCTGTTTGGACTGCCAACCGGAACTGAGGACTATGAGCAAACTGCAGAAGAATATGGCCGCATGCTAACTGTGATGGGCCATGCTGAAGGCATTCTAGCTAAGCTGCTAAAGATAAATCTGGCTCCAGAGTATAAGTTTCTGGCAGACCTGGTGGGCAAGGTCGTTTTGGGAAAACATTCTGCTCACGACAACATCAACAGGCAACAATTTGCCCTGATGTCAGCCTTGGTGAATAAGGCGCAGATTGCCTGGGGAAAAATTCTGTTTGAACTAATAAGGAGAAAGAACAATCAGAAAGAAGTAAATCTTGCCAGGGTGTTAGGTGTGTTTCTATATGTGAAAGCACCCCTGCTGCTTGTTTCTGCACCCTCCGCAGTCAACGCCAGCAAGAGGTTGGACCCCTCTCTCTTCAAGAAATCTCAGAGAGTTATCAAGAAGTCAGCCAGGGTTGATCCTAACCCTCCATCAGACACAAGGGCTGATTCAGCCACTCTCCAGCTTGCTGGGGAAGGCTCAGCAATCCCTTCGTCCTCTCTCTTTACCCCTGCATCCTCATCTCCTGCATTACCCTCCACACAATCTGCAGTGCCACCACAACATGCATCTTCCATCTTACATGCATCTCCACCTCAGTCACCCATACCACAACATCTGGCAGCCGCAGCTAGTGTTGACATGGTGACTGCTACCATCCTCACGCACCTCTCTCAACATGAATCCCACACTCATGTTGATGTTCACCCATCTCCACATGATTCATTTGATCATGTGGTAGATCATACTGCTTCCATTCCATCCACCTCTACATCATCAGCATTTCAGATAACTCCTGAATTGCTTGCACATGTTGTAGAGCTCATCACTCCATCCATCCAAAAAATGATTGAGGCTGCCAATGCCCCTCTCATTGCATCCATCAAAGCCCTTACTGAAGCCATCAAATCATTTCCACCCTCTGCTGAGCCCTCTTCAGTAAGATGCATGACTCCAGCCCCCACTGAAGTCATGCAGGGGGAGATGTCTGTTGAAGTGGTCTCAGGTGATGCCTTGGCCCTTCAGGACAACTCTTCTCTTCCCCTTACAGCAATTATAGAAGAATCTCAAGAGCTTCCAAAGCATCCAGAAGTGAATCAAGCTTCTGATGAAGAAATCCCTGAGAAAGATAATGATGTAGTCCCCATGGACATTGGTGAAAAATCTCCATTGAACACTACTGATACAGAAGTAGTGGTTCAACAATTTGAGAATGTTGCTGCTCAATCTGATGTTGCTGATGATCCTGCATCAGTATTGCAAGATGTTGCTGCAAATTCCATTGAAGATTTGGAATCCTATCTTAACCTAGACTGCACAATCAACACTGCTGCTGCTGCTGCTGAAGAAGCTGAGGCCGTGCTAGATTTACCAGAAAAAGCCTCCAAGATGACTGAAAAGGAATCAAGCTCAGGTACTCTAAACCTAGAACAATTTATAGCCTTTGTGGCTGAGAATATTGCCTCTGAGTACATTGAAGGGTTGGCTAATTATCATCTGGATTCCCTAGCCATCTCTCTAGAAAAAGCATCTGCCCCTGCAGACATTGTCATCTTTTCTCCTCCTATCCTTACCTATCCTCTATCCATTCCTTCTACTGCAGAACTGGTCCCCAGGATAGTTCCTGACTTGTATCCAAAATCAGATCTCTGGAAGAGCACTCCAAATGTTGATCTTGATGCCCTCCTTGAGCAAGATGCCATTGAGGAAGCAAGAGAAAGAGAAGATAGAGAGAAGCAGAAGGCTGAACATACTATAACTGCCAAGGATATCCCAAACCTAGACTTTGATGATTATGCTGGCAGAACCTCATCTCACTCCTCCGATGATGATGACTCTGATGATTCTGATAGCTCCCAGAAAAGGAAAAAGGCTGTATCCAAGAAAAGGAAAGCATCTGCTCCTCCCTCTGCCAATCCAGACAAGGATGTTCCATATTTCATTCTGAAGGGAATTGATCCCAAGAGCAAAGAATTTCGACCCTGGATGAGGCTCTCAAAGAATCAGACAAGAGAGAAAAAGAGATCAAAAAGATATGACACTCCTACTCAGAAATTTCCCCCCAGAGGTCCTCCTCCACCTCCTGGTGCTGGAGCCTCTGGAAGTCTCTCTTCTGCCCCATCTGCAAGATCAGCCAGCTCTAACATCTTTCAGTCCTACCAAAGAAGGAGCAACCAAAGCCAGGGAGGCCAAGATGCATCAGGACAAGGAAGAAAAAGAAATGAAAATGTTTCCATGGAACAAATAAAGGAGATGACATTTCAGCAATCTACTTTCTCTCCTCCTCCTGCTCCTAAACAGAAAGTTCCAGAATGGAAACCTCTTCCCCCCAGGAAAGGTCCATCCTCCTCTTCAAGGAAATCTGCTGATTCTGAGACAGCTGAAACAAAAGGAAAAAGAATGGTCTATTCAGAGAAATCCAACAAGAAGTTCATTGAACTTGCACCTCCCAGATCTCTTTATGCTGAAACTAATCCTAAGGAGGCTGCACAAATTCCTTCTGACTCAAGCAAAATAGCCACAGCTCTTCAAAGGAACATGGAGATTGCAGCTCAAGCTGATACTGACAGACCATCCTCTCCATCAGATATGACTGAATCTGAAAGAATTGCCTCTATGGCAAGATTTAAGGAATCTATTGCACTGAGCATGATGGAGAGAGCCAAAGCTCAAGGACTAGACCCTACAGCGTATACAACCATGTCTGAATTCAGAGAAAAGGAACTCAGCAAAATTCAAGTAAACTCTGAAATTTTCAATACTGAAGAATACATGAGGTTGCACCCTGCTGCAGTTCTACCAAGATATGCTGAAAAGAAAATTATTGGTGAACACGATCTAATGCTATCCAAAAGACAAGCAGCAAATCCAAACAGAGAAATTATCTTCAAACCAGCTGTAATCCCTAAGAAATCATCTGACGCTAAAGCCTCTGATAAATCTGCTTGATACTTTAATTCTGCTGATTTATGCTTTTATGTTTTCCTGTGGATTGCCTGTGATTTAAATTTTTGGTTAATTTCTGCTCTTAATATTGTGTGCCTTAGTTTTAGATCGGATTGGATAACATAACCCAAATAGGGGGAGATTGTTGGTACCCTAGATGTGTTTTGGCTTATGTAATCCCTTTCCAGCCCCTCTTGATCCATATAACTATATATGATCATGTTTAGACTTTGTTTAGTCTCCCTAGGGTAGTTTATATCTGATCTAAAGTTTAGATTAAAAGTTGTAAAATGAATTTTTGGTTAAGACATTTTCCGTTCGACCATCGTCGAACGAGGCCTCGCGATCGTCGATCAATGGTCGACGATAGCAGGGCTATAGAATCGTTGAAGTCAAGTCAATTATCGTCGACCGATGGTCGACGATCTCAGAGCAAGTTTATTATGCTCTGAAGGTTGGTCGACGATCTGCCATCAGCAGTTCCACGATCGTATTCTTGCTTCACGATTTCTGTCTCGACAGATCTTTCGCCTTAGTCGTCGACGATATCTTGAGCTGGTCGACGATGTCTGGTCAACGATTTTTGTGTCGAAAGATTTCTGCTTTCTGTCGACGATCTGTTAGCTAGGTCGACGATCATCGAATTCCTGGTCGACGATTTCTGTCTGCCTTTATCATTTGCGCTCATTTTATTCCTTGGTCTATTTCCAAGTGTTTTAGCGTATGGTTAGAAAGATTTTCTGAAGATTGTTTTTGCTAAATTATGGCTTAAATTCAAATGAATTAACTACCAAATATATTAAGCATAAATTACGGGATTTCGTATTTTGATAAAGCATTTTTGTCTTATTATGCAAACTATATTGCCAGGCTGTATTCTAGCCGTTGGCGGTGTATGCTATTTCCAAGAATGATAAGTCTCTATGCTGAGGTTATTTTTATTCATTTATTTCCTTATTGGGACTGACAGAGAGCTAATAGGTCATTCTATTCCTATTGCTATATTCTATTTTTGAGATAATCTGTTGCAGTGCTCGAGAATTCAAATCAATAGAGCCGTTCCAAAAGATAAATGAGAAGACATATTTAAGAGAGATTCTCTTCTCAGAAAAAGAAGAAGACTCAGATACAGAGAGATTTTTTTTTTGTGCTGCTTTCTCTCAAGCCTCTCTAAAGCCACTCTTCACCATCTCACAAAACAAAGAAGAAAAGCTTTCCTGAAGCAAAAGTCCAAAGCAATTTCTTTCATTCACAAGTCTCCTGAGCATTTGCTTAGAGATTTCAAGACTTCAGAAAGAGCTCCAGATCTACTTCACGTGCTCCAGAATCTGAAGACCTGATAAAAATCAGTCTACAGATCTCTGAGGATTTAGTTTCAGTATATCTGAAACTCCTTCATCCTGAAGCAAAGGCTTTCCCTGGACTTCCACTGAGCCAGGGGGAGACTTTGATTCTTTAGAGAATCCACAAGTCTTCTCTAATCTGTATTAACAACAGAGAAGACAATCTAACCCTCTCAACCCCTTTGTAAAAGAGTTTTCACACCTCTTCAAAAGTGAACATTGGTGACAGGGCACCTTATCAACAACCTGTGGTCGAGCATCCTTATCAAAAGCTCAAAGGGTCTGTTTGATCTACCTGAATCAGATCATTGGTGGCAGGGCACCTTAGCAAAAACCTGTAGTGGATTCCTACCAGGGTGGTAGAAGAGTGGAGTACCTATTAAGAGGGAACCACTATATATCCTGTGTCTCTCTGGTTGTTTTTGTTTAATTGTCTTTTCTGTGGCTGTGATAGAACTACCTAGGATTGCTAGTTGCTGTGATAGGTTTAGAGTTAAACTGAAATTTCGGTTAACTCTCTCACTTGTGCACGTCACTGTGTTAGGCTCTTAGGGTTCAAGTATCAGACTATTTTATTCCGCAAATAAACTCGAAGAGAGCTGACTAGTTATTCATAAAATTTGAATACTCTATTCACCCCCCCTCTAGAGTAGTTTACAACTTATCCCCTCACTTTCAAAGTCGTCCCTAAGAAGGGCGGTATAACGGTAGTGTCATACGCTAATAATGAACTAATTCCAACACGTACTGTTACGGGTTGGAGGATGTGCATCGACTATCGAAAATTAAATGATGGCACCCGTAAAGATCACTTTCCAATACCGTTTATAGATCAAATATTAGAGAGACTCTCGGGTCACTCATATTATTCTTTTCTCGATGGTTATTCAGGTTATTTACAAATTCCTATAGCCCCTGAAGACCAAGAGAAAACTACGTTCACTTACCCCTTTGGTACTTTTGCCTATAGGCGAATGCCGTTTGGACTTTGTAATGCGCCAGCTACATTTCAAAGATGTATGCTAGCTATTTTCGGCAAGTTAGTAGAGGATGTTATGGAAGTGTTTATGGATGATTTCTCCGTATTTGGAGACTCATTCCATACATGTTTAGATAACCTCACTCGTGTTCTTCAACGCTGTGAAGACACGAATTTAGTGTTGAACTGGGAGAAATGCCATTTTATGGTCCGCGAAGGTTTAGTTCTCGGTCATAAAATTTCTTCCCAGGGAATCGAGGTAGATAAGGCCAAAATAGAAATAATTGAAAAACTTCCTCCTCCAACAAATGTAAAATCTATTCGAAGTTTCTTAGGCCATGCAGGTTTCTATAGACGGTTCATTCAAAATTTCTCTAAAATAACAAAACCGTTAACTCATTTATTAGAAAAAGAAGCCCCATTTATATTTGATAGTGAATGCTTAGTAGCATTCAATATTATTAAGGATAAACTTATCAACTCTCCTATTTTAGTAGCCCCAGACTGGTCCTTTCCTTTTGAGATCATGTGTGATGCGAGTGATTATGCGGTAGGAGCTGTCTTAGGACAACGAGTAGACAAATATTTTCATCCTATCTTTTATGCAAGTAAAACTCTCACATCCACACAAACCAATTACACGACCACGGAAAAGGAACTACTGGTGATTGTATTTGCATTTGATAAGTTTAGATCTTATATAACGCAATCAAAAGTTATAGTTTTTATGGATCATTCTGCTTTAAAATATTTACTAACTAAGGCAGATGCAAAACCCCGTTTATTACGTTGGATTCTCTTATTACAAGAATTTGATTTAGAGATCCGAGATAAGAAAGGCGCAGAGAATTTGGCAGCCGATCATCTTTCTCGACTAGAGAATGCTGCAATAGATACACTCGTGGAAGCCGACATCGAAGATAAATTCCCTGAAGAAAGTCTCCTCGCTCTCAAAAAGGTAACAAACTCTTCTACTCCTTGGTTCGCAGACTTGGCTAACTATTTAGTAGCCCGAGTCCTTCCAAAAGCTTTTTCAATTCAAGAAAAGAGGAAATTCTTTTTTGACTTGAAAAACTACTTTTGGGAAGACCCGTATTTATTCCGAGTCTGTGCCGACCAAGTAATTAGAAGATGTATTTCGAACGAGGAAGGACTAAAAGTACTATGGCACTGCCACGAAGGACCAACCGGCGGACATTATCAATCCAACCGGACTGCACGTAAAGCCATTGAAGCTGGATTATTTTGGCCTACTTTATTCAAGGACGCTCAAAAATTGGCAAGTGTTTGCAACCACTGCCAACGGTCAGGTAACATTTCCCATCGGGATGAAATGCCCTAAAACTTTTACTTAGAATGTGAAATTTTTGATCTGTGGGGCATAGATTTTGTAGGCCCTTTACCTCCTTCTTTTAAAAATCATTATATCTTAGTAGCAGTCGATTACGTTTCACGGTGGGCTGAAGCGCAAGCTTTACCCACCGCTGACTCAAGAGTCATTGTTAAATTTCTGAAAACCTTATTTTCACATTTTGGCACGCCTAGGGCTATAGTTAACGATCGAGGTACTCATTTTTGTAACACCCAGATGGCTAAAGTGTTAGCCAAATATGGAGTTACTCATAAACTCGCTACCGCTTATCACCCCCAAACAAGCGGCCAAGTGGAGGTAGTCAATAGAGAACTAAAGCGCATATTAGAAAAGACTATAGATACCAATCGAAAAGATTGGTCCCTCAAATTAGATGATGCACTTTGGGCCTACCGTACAGCATTCAAAACTACGATCGATTGTACACCTTATCGTTTAGTATATGGAAAGGCATGTCACCTACCTGTAGAATTAGAATATCGCGCATACTGGGCGCTAAAATTTCTTAACTTAGATAAAAACATAGCCGTCGAACAACGTAAATTTCAACTCAATGAACTTGATGAATGTCGTGCAAACGCCTATGAAAATAATAAATTTTATAAAGAGTGATCTAAGTTTTATCATGATAGGAAAATTAAATTTCCAAAATCATTTTCTCCAGGTGATCTTGTCCTACTATATAACTCACGCCTTAAATTATTTCCAGGAAAATTAAAATCCCGATGGACCGGACCCTTTACTGTTAAACAAATTTGGCCATATGGGACCGTTCTTATTTCTAACCCTGAACTCGGAACTTTCAAAGTAAATGGGCACCGTTTAAAATTATATTTTATTGGGGACCCTTTTCAAAAAGAACCTGAAACCCTAACACTACTCCATAACCTCGAAATATAAATTCACTTGTATACTTCCATCTTTTATGCTTTTGTATATTTTGTACATATTTTTCACTTCATACCTATGCCTAACATAAGTATGGGGGTGCTTTTAGCTGCAATTGTTTTTATCACTTATATATTTTCAATAAAAGCATTGTTTATTTTAGTATTCATCCCAAACAAGTCAAAACTTTCAAAACCATACTATGTATATATATTCCAAAAATCTGAGTTGATCAAAAATAAAATTTATTCAATTTTCAAATTTACTGCTCCTTCTCATAACTAGATAGATATAAATATCCGTAATAAACTTGTAAAACCCTACCTTATAAATTTCATTACAATCGGAGTTATTATTTTAGCAAGTCTGCTTTAATATATCAAAAGAAATACATATATATACAATAGAAGCAAAACATATTATGTTCACCAAACAATTTTAGACTGTAATTATCATTACTTCAATCTTGTTAAAATATAGAAAATATCAAGCTATTACCATTGCTCTCAAAATCTTTTATCAAAATTATTTTTAAAAACCCCTACCTACTATTTCGCTTGGCATGTTTATTTACGCACGCAAGCATCTAGGAGTATGTGCTCCTAGAAAAGAAAAGATCTTATGTCCATGGGAATAAAAAAAATTCCGTAAACATAGGCATCCAATAAATGTTAAAAGACCATATGAAATGGAGTATGTGCTCCTAAACATATGCATTGGATTAATTCAAAGTTCAATTCTGCAAAGTTTTTTTTTCTATTTTGGAAAATATTTTTCTAAAATAGTTGTAACAATGCATGAATATGAAAAAAAAAGGTGAGAGGATAAAATTCATCACCAAGTTGATATGGGCAAAACCACTATATGGGCAAAACCTCTGTATGGGCAAAACCACCAAGTTGATATCCCCTAAAACAACAACAAAATTAAATTAATTTTGCTTAAAATTTTGAGAGAGCATACTTAATAGGTTGTAATTTTTCAGCATATCTCATGCAAGACACAGTAGTCATAAAACCAATCTATCTTTGTTATATCTCATTTTAATATATGCTTACTATTTGTTTTCAAAAACTTTTTATATAAATTCTAACTCTGGTATCAATGATATATATATACGATAACATTCAACTCTTTATTCACCAGATGTTTATACCTGTTTTACCTTGAAGAAATAAATTGATAGTAAATAGAAAATTTCATAACTTGTAAATATACTCAACTCTATATTTTCTCTGGAATAGCAAAATCTTAGTATGGGGGTATTTGATGAGTATAAAAATATACAATTTTGTATCGTATTAAATTTGCATATTTATAAATAAAACCTTAGTTTTGATATATAAAACTAACTATTTTTATTATATTGTATTTTTTATGTTTTAGATTTATTTTCCAAGTTTTTATGAATTTTTTGTATTTTTTACTTAGGTCACGCCCCGAGGTCACGCCCGTGACCTAGGGCGTGACAGCCCTTTTTAATCTTTTTTCCTGTTTCTGTTTTTTTCCCAGGAAAATCGGGAAATAGCTGAACACACCCGTGACAAAAGCGACACGCCCATGACCTAGTGAAGTTCTATCCAGAAATCCAGCAAGCTGTCGCACTGTCGCCACGCCCCGTGCCGCCTGATGAATTAGCTGCCTGACACGCCCGTGACATCTTTAGTCATGCCCGTGACATCTTCAGTCACGCCCGTGACCTGCTCAAATTCTATCCGAAGTTCCAACAAGCTCGACACCTATCCCAACATGATGTAAGTCACGCCCGTGACCCTGTCACGCCCTACCCGACATGCCCGTATCAGGGGGCGTGTCACTTGAAATTTTTTTATATAAATAGGGGGGCAGGGCTGAGTAGAATTATTCAAACACCAACAGCTTCCTTAAGAACTGTTAGGACTCCCCAGCTCTCTGACAAGGAACTGGTAGTAGCTTTCAAGTATTCTAAAGTTCCATAAGTTGTAATATTTTAGCTTTCTTTTCAGCTTTTTAGAAAGTTGTAATAATTATTCGGACTTTATAAAATAGACTCTTTCAATTTTAAATTCTGAGTACTTACTTTATTTTAAGTTTTTACTTTCCTTTTTTTCATACTATCCCGAATGAAAGGTGAAGTTCTGCTTATGTTCTTGATTAAGATAGCGTGAAACTGTTTTCAAAATTATTTTCAAAAACCTTATTATTTCATATTATCCTGAATGAAGGGCGAGGCGAAAGCCTATGACCTGGATTAAGATAGTGCGGAAGCTCTGCAAAATTTTACTACCCTATACCAAAAACAAAGGTGAAGCGAAAGCTTAAATCCTGGATTAAGATAGATATGTAGATATTATTTTCTGTACTTTATACCGCCCCCATCCTGAGAAGAGACTAAGAACCCTTAGCACTTGGTCAAGATGAGCTCTGGGCTGGATATTATTTTCAACTATTTCAACTCTACTTCTAATTATCCTAACTAGGGTTTTCTGTTAATTGATCATATACCAGGTGAAGAGACACTACGTTTACGTTAACCCGTTTTAAACGCAAGCCTCCCCGGTCGTACTTTCGAGTTAGTGATACTACCAAAGGGACCCTCTCGTTAAGTTAGGTAATAAAGAAAGAAAGTTGTTCTTTAATAGCTGAATTAATATTCTCTCAAAGTAATTCTGAAATCGAGGACTACCTTCTAAGTCCCTATCTTAATAAAATCACATATATATATTTTTCTATCTTTTATTTTTAAATATAAACTCCACTCCGTTCATTCGATAAAATAATAGTCTGTTCTAAAAAGTAGAATAATTAACACCGATCCCAGGAAAAATACGACCTTGATATTTTCTACAAAATACTATACTCCTATGCGATAGGTACTCTTGCCTTAATCTACAGGATATAAGTAAATAAAAAAGAGATAGACTTATATACGTAAAAGATTATATAAAACCAAATCTATCTTCTTTAAAACAAACTTTACTTATCATGCACCAAGTGCGGAACGAAGCCATGATTCGACAAAATCTGTAAAGATTTGCATGAAATATCATAAACTGATATGAGAAGCAAACTGAGAACAAAATAGCTCGGAAATGTGAGTCATTAACACTAGGTAAAAACAGTCGGGTCGGAGTCGGTGACCAAAACGTCTAAATACGAACTACCAGACCCAAACGTCTTACAAAGGCACTGCGGAGGTGGCCACCTGGCCCAACACAACCCAACAAGCAACAAACAGATACCAACCAAACCACCAAGCATTATGACTCACAAACTGACATCCGGATGGTGGTCCTTTATCCACTGCCATCCTTCATAGCTGAAGAAACAACATACCTAAACACCACAAACCAAAACCCAAGTCTAAACCCAAAGAAATACACAAACAAGCCCTAAAATCACTCTAAGGACCATACACGACGAATCCTACACGAAACGACAAAATATTCTAAGTCCTGGCCAAATTCGGCGAGTATACCCGACGAATTACATGGATACTCAACAAATTTCCACCATAATCGGCAAATTGGCTTGGTTCGGCGTGAATACTCAAAGAAAAACACTTAGACTCCTAATTTATGTTATAACTAATTTATGTTACAAGCAGGCCTAACGCTCCATTCATCCTTTCCAATTTTTCTTGTATGCAGCCTGAGACTAAGGATCTATACTCGGCAAAAAGACTAGTGATACTTGACGAATCGGCTTGATTCAGCGTGAATACTCGACAAAAAACACTTGACTAAAGATCTATACTCGGCAAAAAGACTAGCGATACTCGGCGAATTAGACTTCGCGGTCAGCTCACTCAATGCCTAGACTGCTGAGACTCGAAGAATTCCATTGATACTCGTCGAATTATCCTTGGGTAAGGAACTAACCTAAACTCGACGAATCGGCTACTCGACGAATTCTGTACCTAGACCATAATCGACGATTCCATTGATACTCGCAGAAAACCCTCAGACTAAACCATGATACCCGACGATTTTACCCTTGATACTCGCCGAATCCTACCATCGATACTCTACAAATCTATCATATGATATAAGTCGAATTTTACTTAAACCATTTCACCTAATTTACAAGGCTTGGTCGAAAACCTACATTACCCTAAGGGGGGTTCTTCAAAAGCACATCCTACACTACTCCTACTCTCAAAGGGAGGAGGAAGAGGAAAGAAAAGAAGGAAAATAATGGATTGAAATTAACATGCAAGGGATGAAATCCAATTGCCTCGAAACTCCAGAAAAATGTCGCCCGCTCGCACCGCGATAAGGATCGGCAACAAAATGACCTTCGCAACGTTTCCTAAAACTTTTGGGGGAGGAAGAAGGTCAAAATCACTAACCCTAATGCCTAAAAATTAGGAAACGAGGAAAACTTACCACGATCGGGTAGATCCCGGCGAGAGCTTTCCGAATCTCCACTCTATCAATAAATCCGACTACAAAATCGCTAAAAATCACCGGCCGAAAGAACGCGGGACGTCGCTCCTCTTCCGCTCGCGAAAATGGTCACCGATCAGGTAGGAAGACGATGAATAAGGTTTTGACGCGACCTTTTCTGATTTATACATATTTATATATATATAATAAAATATTAATTATTTAAAAATTGTCAAAACAACCCGAAATCCAAACCAACTCAAAATCTTATGTAAATCACACTGTAGCAAAATACTGATGCTACGAATCTAACGACAAAGTCGAAATCCAAATCTGACAAACCAAACTCGGGTAAAATAACACCCGAAGATAAAACGCCACCACATCCCGATAAAAGCTCTACCGAGTCACCAAAATAGACCCGGCTCGTGAGGGAAGGTGCACAACCAAGCCAAAACCAACCACACAGGGAAACCCACTGAGCAAACCCATGCTCCAATAAATGACACTTGTTAACTATGTGCCAACGTAACGCCCTGATGTCAAAAATATGCCACTATGGGAATTAAAATAAACACCAAAAAATCAGGGTCGTTACACCACCGCCCAGGGTTTTCTCTGCCGACTCCATGTGCGAGCTCTTTGGTGATTTCTCTAGCGTGGTCTCAGGGGAGCTCATGTATTTTAAAACTTGTTGTTATTACTGTAGTCTCCCCCGGGAGATCACCGTATCCTTCTTCTTTTGTGTCGGAGAGCGACGAGACGAGCTGAACCTCACTGGGTCGGGTCGCCTCTTATTGGAGGAGGGTTTGTACGGCCTTGGATGGATTCGACAAGCCGACGTAGCTGCTCGCTCGCATGCGAGAAAATCGGGGTGGAGTCCCGAGTTCGCAAAAGGCGGGTGCTCGGGAAGTAGTCACTCCCTTACAAAAAATAACTTGTTAGAAATATGACCATTTGTTTGGGCAATCCCAATAGAGAAAGGAAGAGGAAAGGGCTATACCTTCGCCGGGCAGAACCGGGAGAAGCGAGTCAAGGCCACTTCGAAGGAAGGCGACCTTGAAGTCCATCCCCAGGAAGAACTTGTGCAACTCGACATCGTCGCCATATAGCGTTGGGGGTCGGTATACCTCCTCGCTCTTCTATTGGGGCAAGAAGGTTATATTACCGAGATCGACCTTGATGAAGACGACCTTGATGAAGACAACCTTAGAGACCTAGTTGTGATTCTTGTTCGCGGTCTCGCGAACCCTGATGTGTGAGCCCATTAGAAAGAAGACCCCTTTGTTGGTCACATGGTAAGTGAAGAGTTTTCGGAAGATGGGCAGATTAAATTCAATCCGTTCTCGGCAGAGAAAGCAGGCGAATGTGACCATCATGGCGATCGCATTCGAGTTCAGTTTCCCGGGCACTGCACCAAAGTACTTGAGGATCTGGCGGATTTCCGGCCAGAGTGGCAAGCGCAACCCCACCTCGAAGTATGAGATAGGGAAGGCGAGCTCATCCTCGTAGAATGAATTAATCGCCTCATAATCGGGGGGCACGTACTTGGCTTTGAAGTTTGCGAGCTCGCTCTCGGTGGTATTTCCCTCAAAGAAAAGGTACTCGGCAAATTTCCGAGCACACTTGGACCACCCCTTGACATCAGGCCTTATCTTTCCCATATCTGCAAAGGGTTAGAGTGTGAGAGCAGGTAGAGAGAAGAGCAATAGAGGGGGATATGAATGCAATAAAGGCGATGGCCCAGGGGGTTGGTGAGGGGGCCTATTTATAGACCAAATTAATGGCCGAGCTGACTAGTCCATCCAGCTCTCCAGCCCCCACTTGCCAGCCCCAACTCACCGACTCCAACTCGCCAACCCGGCGACCTAGCCTATCTTAGTACGAGATAAACCTAGATGGCACATCATATTATTTCAAATAGCATATTGAGTTCTAAAAATTATTTAAGTTTTTACAAACAGGGACTTTCGCAGCCCCTAAAAGAAGGAAGTTCATGACAAGCATATGAAAGTTAGGTCAACTCGTGCGAGCTAGGGGTGATGGGGGGCGAGGACCGGTAGGCTCATCTAGGGAGACATTTCCATCTACCCAGACCTCGCGCCCCCATACCTGGAGGTCGGCGCGCGTTGAGGAACTCACAAACCAGTCCAGGTCCTGACTAAAGGTCTGCAGGTTTTCTCTCAGTCTCTCCATAATTGGGGTGGGCAAAATCATCTCGCTCGCCCAGCCGTGTTCCATCTTATCATCGAGCAACACATAGTCCTACTCAAGTGCCTACATTCTCTGCTCGCTATATGCGTTGTCCGATAGAAGTTGGAGAAGGGCAGCATCCTGCTTCCTCAGCACTTCTACTACTCGCCGTCTTAGCTTGGTAGGATCCAACAAGTCATCCAAGAAGCATTCCGTCATCTCAAGGCTCGGGGGTGGAGAGCAGTGAGCTGGTTCTGAAGATTACTCGACTTCATACGGAACAGGGAGACCTGCAAAAATAATCAACTCAGGTAGAAAGAGGGTGTGAGTGCCACAAAGATGCCTAGGCAAAATGTTCTCGTGAAAGTGGAGCTTACTGGATGGGCTCGGCAGTCCTTGGGGGATGTGTGAATGAGGTAAGGCTAAGTTATTTTTGCGACCCAGAGGATAGGTTCTCGGGGAGATGAAGTTGAAGGTGGGGACCGGGATATCTCTGGTACATCCGTTAGCGAATACAAACGCATAGGCATGCTGCTGGGAAGGAGTGCGAATAGATGAATTGGACTTCAGCGAGTCAAGCCCCTTGGTTCCAAAGGGAGGTGATTGCTCTGCAAGAAAATGTCGGGGGGAGTTTGAGGCCACGAGTCCTCATGTGGGGTGTGTACTCGCGGCATGGAGGTATCAGCATCGGTCTGATGGTTCTCGGGGTCAGCTGGAATGTCGATGACCATTTTCCCCTTGAGGTCGGCAGCTGGTTTGGAGGAGGCGATCCCGGGAGTCAAAGCAGATTCCAAGTCACGGTTGATGGATTCAGCGTCTTTCAGGATGGACTTAGACTTCTTGGCAGGATTGGATTTCGTCGGCTCACGCATTGCAGTGCTGGGGGGCATGCCGACTAGCGCGGCGATGCGAGTGGCGTTGAGCTTGCGGGCACGACTAAGCTTCTCTTGGAGCTCTTTGGAGAGAGGCATCTCAACAAGGCTTATGTAAGGGGGATGGCGGAGGCCACCCAGGTACGTGGGAATGTATTTATAACCGCTGGTGGAGCCTACCAAAAGATACTCTGGCTCTTATCACACTCGCCGCATATAGCGAGGTTGGATGATTCTTTCTGAGCTTGGGCCAACCTCGCAAAGAGCGGGGATTGTGTACAACCCCATATCCTACGAGTAATGGTCGGTAGGATCCAGATCGGCCAAAGTCCAGTAGTTCGGGTCCTAAGCAAGCTGGAGGAAGGCGAGATCCCTTAAAACCTCCTCGGCTCGCCCAAGCGGGGTGGATCGTGTGAGGGGAGAGTGGAGGAGGTCGGCTCGCACTCGCACCATGGGTTCAGCAAGCAGCGACAGAGTGGGGCATGTCGGGCCCACACTCGCCCAGGTATGGAAGAGGCAGCGAGTGCCAACTCTATCGAGCACTCACCCCCCCCCCAGGCGAGTGGAGATTCCAGAGCCACTAGCCCAATTTTTCTGTGATATATCTTTACTATTTTGCCCCCGCTGGCCTGCCTATAGCCTGCCAGAATAGCGGAGTTACGCTATTGGCATACCCATTTGGATTGCACATAGCTATTTAGAATAGCAGAGGTTGGCTATTTGCAGACCATTTCCAGAAATCTATAAATAGACACAAGGGCATACCTCAGAAGGCATGCTTACTTGTGCCCCGATTTTCTTGCGCTTTCTGAGGTATCCTTAGCTCAGCATTTGGCTAGGGAGGGGAAGCGCTCTAAGATCTTTTTGGTGTGTGGTGGGACCTCCATGTCGAGCCCTTGTGTCTGTCCCCTGTTCTTTTTCCTTAGTCGTTTGGCTCGCGATAGAGAAGTAAGTGTGTGATCGCTCCTTCCCCAACGGTGAACTCCATAGAGACCGAGTTTTCGGTTTCAACATATATATATATATATATAGGTACACATATATATACGTACATATATATATATATATACGTATATATATGTGTACATACATATATATACATATATATATGTACGCATATATATATATACTGATAGTTTTACTTTCAAGACAACCTAAACACCTAGAGGGGGGGTGAATAGGTTCTAATTGCTTGTTCAAATTTTTAGGCAGAATTCAATTACAAAAATTAAAACATCCAGCACAGCATTCACAGACATTTAATCATCACAGATTGCATAATGTTTTATAGTGGTTCCCCAAGGTCTGGGTACATCCACTTTCCCCCTTCACTTATCTAGTAGTATGCTAGATTCGGCCAAACTTCCACTATTCTCAGATCCTTAGATCCTACAACTCAGGCACAACAGCCCTACCTCAGCCTTGCCACAAGGCCTACAACTCAGAGAATAACCTTCTCCTACACTCAGGCAAACAGCCCTACCACTCAGAGATCAACTCTCCTACACTCAGCCTTTATATCACAGGCTTACAACTCAGATCTGTGTAAAACAGATCCTATAGAAATATAGAAAAGAAGTTTTAATGTCTTGCCTTTGTTGAGAGAGAAGAGGACAAGACAATTCTTGATCAGCTGATGAAATCAACTGAATCTGAGCTTTCTTCAAAGCTTCTTGAATCTGAACTTAGCTGAGTTGATTTCCAAACAGCTTCTTGAGAAACCATTGATGGCTTCCTTCTTCTTCTTCAAAATGGGTGGATCCCTCTCTATCCAGCACCTTTGATGATACTTCTGAATTCTTGTTAGAACTCTTCTTAGATCGATCCTGAGATCGTCTTCTTAGATCTTCTGATGAAGATATTCTTTAGTGTATTACACCTTCTTGATTTGATTTCTCAATTTGATTGCCAAAGTTCAATCTTCTCATTACTTATTTACTTCTCTCTGAATCTGTCTATTTATAGATCTTCTTAATGGTAACCGGCTGATCCGGTTTATAACTGTCTTCTGACAAGTCTGACAACATCAGTTAACTGGCTGCAACCCACAGCTGTCAAGTCTTCAAACAGATTCTGTGCCTTAGTCTTGGTCAGCAATGTGTTGAGACAGACTGTCAGGAAGTGTCGAGACCAACTGTCTGTATGTGTTGACACAAGTAACTTTGGTGTCGACACAGCCTTTGATGATGTCGACAAGTTTGCCTTTAAGTCGACACAGCTTCTTCAGAGAATAACTTGGTCTTGACTTTGCAGTGTGTCGACACAAGTCCTGTGTGTCGACACAGTTGTTGTAGATTCAGAACTCAGTATGTGTTGACTTAGTCTTCTGGTGTCGACACAAGTATTGTCGACTTCTGCCAATGTGTGTCGACTCTGTCTCATTGTGTCGACACAGCCTCCCAGTGTCGACACAAATGTGGTCGACTATCTTCCTGTGAGTCGACACAGCTTCCCAGTGTCGACACAAATGTGGTCGACTATCTTCCTGTGAGTCGACACTGCTTCCCAGTGTCGACACAAATGTGGTCGACTATCTTCCTGTGAGTCGACACTGCTTCCCAGTGTCGACACAAATGTGGTCGACTATCTTTCTCTGTGTCGACATAGCTTCCTTCAAGTGTCGACACAAATATTCTGAAGTGTCGACACTGTTTCTTCAGGTGTCGACACATGGACTTAGAATATTTTTCTGCATTCTTTAACACTTCTTCACCTGCACATGTCAACTTAAAACAACATCAAATACACCTTGATGTATATCATTGAGCTAAGTTGGGCTTCTTCAAATCAGGTACACATTTTCCAATGTACCCAACAATCTCCCCCTATTTGGAGAAGTCATAACCCTTATAGCCAAAGATATACACCATTTATAAAAAGTATAATATGATGATATATAACATAACAGGAATACTTAATATAAATAAAATATGAACAATCCATCACAGAGTGAACATTATATGATTCCAAACAAAATATGAACAATCCATCACAGAGTGAACATTATATGATTCCAAACAAAATATTATTTATAACTTGATAATGTTTGATTACAGAGTTTTATATTGAATGATTTAATCAAAAAATTACAAAATACTTTTGAAAGAACTTAAAATTAAGACTGATCAGGCTCTCTTATGATAATCCCTTTGCCAGATTGGATTTGAGCCTTCACAGGAGCTTCAGCATCTTCAGCTGGCTTCTTGCCTTTTTGATCAGCCTTCTTCTTTGCTTCTTCCTTGAGCCTTTGCCTTTCAAAGTAATGAAAGGGCTTTGGAAAGTACTTGCTCGGCTCTTGAGCATCTGGTGGCAGCCTACCCAGCTTGGCTTTTCTTCTGAACTGTACTATTGCCTCCTGCCTAGCTTCATGCTTTTGCCATTCTATTTCATTATACCACTTTCCTCTTTCATGAACTTGGTCTTTCACAGCCTTCCATGTAGTGAGTATAATATTTCTTGAAGTAGGGCTCCACTGCTCAAAATCTAGCTTAAGTTCAGCCTGCTCTCTAAATCTCTTCTTAGATAGTAGAGCATCTTGCTGTTCTTTCAAAGTGGCCTCAGGCTTATCCACTTTCTCAATAACAAACCTGTTAACCTCCTTTGGAGGACTATACATTTCTTGAACTTGCTGATCAATCATATCAAAATCTAGAGGAGGGTAAATGACTTGGGCAACCTCAGGTTGATTGCCTTCAAGTAGACCTGTTTGTATTCCTGACTCAGCCACCATAGCATCATCACACAAAGGTTGATATCCCAATGTGGCTCGAATACTATTGGTCACCCATTTGGTGTGCTCTGAGCCTGCATGAACTAACAACCTCTCCCCCTTTATGGCTTCTCTGGTAATATGATCTCTTAGATCTTCCTTCTGAAATCTGATCTGTCCATCCAGATAATTCACACCCTCTTTAAAAAATGGTTTTAACTTTTGAAGCTTGTCAGATATGTCCTTTTGAGAGGTAGTGATAGCAGTTTTAACAGATTCAATAGCAGCTTGAAATTTCTTATCAAATTCTTCCATCTCCTTTGCTCTAGCTGCAGGCAGGCCAGGAGTAGTCTTTTTCAATTCAGCAATAATCTCTTGATGAGATTCAGTTAAATTGTCATTCATCCTTAGCTGATTCTCCAAAACATAGCTTTGCTTTAAAGCAATATCATCCACTTTAGGGATGATGGACTGCTGTTGTTTTGCCAAATACACCACAGCATTACCTCCCTTATGGAAGCAATCTGTCATCTCCTTCTTATGCATATTGACTTCAAATCGAATTGACTTTATATCCTGAGCCAAGTCAAATTGGAGGGCCTTATTACTCTCATCAACATATTTTTCAACTGCCACTCTATGGTCATCTAACTTAACTTGCAAATCAACCATAAACTTGTTATAATTAAATTCAGAATGGGATGGTTGAGTTGTAGTCTGTAGAGCCTGCTTATAACCTTTGCTCCTTCTCTTGAAGACTACAAGTTTTCTCTTCTTAGCCATTCTGGCTTCTTCAGTCTCAGATTCAGATGAACTATCAACTTGAACTCTTTCTTGAGGAGGAGGAGGAATATCTCTCTCAGTGCCATGTTGTTCATCCTCAATATGCACAGACTCCCCCTCAACTATTTGCTCCTTCTCAATTTCTATCTCCATGTCAAGGGCCTTTTCAATCTCTTGCCCCTCTTCCACTCTATCAGTAGCCATATCAACATTAGGGAATAACTCATCTAGAGTATATTCCTTCTGAGCTTGAACATAAGATGTATCAATTAGATCTTCTATATTCAGATCTTTGGAGATATCAATTTGGACTGCCTCTTGCACTGGGTCTGACATCTTCTCCCCCTGTACTTGTTCAGTATTGGTAATATCCTGGGCAGGTGAGTACACTTGCTCCCCCTGCACCTGTGCAGAAATAGAAGTATTAGAAATGTCTTTAGTAAGAAAATACACCAGCTCCCCCTGCAACTGTACCTGGTTAGGAGTAGATTCATTCTGGGCAGGAGAATGAGCTTGCTCCCCCTACATCTGTGCAACTGTACCAAGACACAGGGTGATCTTCATCCTGCTTCCTCTCTTGTTCTTCTTGAAGCTGTTCAGTATCTTGAGCATGAGAAGAGGATTTCACTGGGGTGTCCTGCCTGCTCTCATCAGGCACATCCTTAGACAGCACCCTATCCCACCTAGAAAACAATCTCATGTCCATCTTTCTCATGTGATTGATCTTTGTTCCTGGCAGATGTTGCATTACCTCAGGGATCACTCCATTCAGATATAAACTCATAATTCTAGCCAGATTTGGCTTATTTATTCCTTCCTTTATCTTTTCAAAGATTACAGCTGACTAATCAGTTGGAATTGTAAACACAATTCTGGTCATGAGGCTGAACATAGAGGCTGAAATCCTATCATGTCCCCCTGGTTTGCATAGAATCACCTTGCCAACTACTTCAGACAGAAATTTCCCTTGCTGATTCATCCCTTTCCTGTTGAAAGCAACTCCAATCTTCAGAGTGGGATCCAATCCGCACCATTAGATAGCCTCCCTTAACTTAGAAGCAGAGACTTCTTCTTCATTCTCAATTATTGGTAAATGTAGAATTTTCCTTAGACTTCTTGGGGTAATCTTCACTGTCGACCCATGCACAGTGGACTTTATCTTGAGAACATCTGAACCTATTGATGCAGAGTTAAAGAATTCATGCACCTCCTTCTTCCATATCTTGGAAGGTTCAGAAACTATGAACTCTAATCCGGATTCGGAAATAAGAGAGATAACTCGTTGAACATCTGTTGGGGCTTCGGCAAAGGCATTCCTTACTAACTCATAACCTTCATTGACGTTGTCTTCAATCTTCGGCGCCATTGTTCAGGTGAGAAAGCTTGAGAGAAGAGAGAGAGAAAGAGAAAGTTGACACAGGGTTTCAGTCTCGAAAACCTTGTAAGCGTGTCGACTGAATAAGTTTTTGACCTATTTATACCTTCTATTGAAAGAAGATCAAAAGGCGGGCAAAAACAATCTATATGTGTCGACACAGATGGAATGTGTCGACACAAACTTCTATTGTCTCGACAACAAATCTGTCTACTATGTGTCGACACCAAATGTGGATATGTCGACACCTGAGAGATATAGTAGAGTATCAGAAAATCTGTGTCGACTCTTAGGATAAGTGTCGACACAAAATTTGTAAGTGTCGACATCACTATTCTGGTGAAGTCGACACTACATTCCTGGATAAGTCGACAATTTAATTCTTAAGTGTCGACACATATTCTCTGTGTCGACACAATATTTCTGACTTGTCGACATTACTTCACTGAGTCGACACATTATCACTGAATGTGTCGACACTATTTTACTTAGCCAATTTCTGTTTCTGTCTACACCACTTAAGACCATTTGATAATCTAATATGTTATTTGTAAGTTTGTTGATAATCTAATCAATGGTCAGCATGCATAATTCAATTTTAAATTTATTGAATTTTGTTTCATCCAGAGGCTTAGTGAATACATCTGCTATTTGATAATCTGTTTTAACAAATTCCAATATGATGTCTTCTCTTTCTACATGATCTCTAAGAAAATGGTATTTAATTTCTATATGCTTAGTTCTACTATGAGAAACAGGATTATTAGCAATAGAAATTGCACTCTTAGAATCACACAAAAGAGGTGTTCTACTTACTTGAATACCATAATCTTTAAGCTGATGTTGTATCCACAATAGTTGTGCACAGCAGCTGCCAGCAGCAACATATTCTGACTCAGCTGTAGATATAGCCACACTGGTCTGCTTCTTACTACTCCAAGATATCAATCTTCCTCCCAAGAATTGACAAGTACCTGTTGTACTCTTCCTATCCTCTCTACAGCCTGCAAAGTCTGCATCTGAATAACCTGTTATTAGAAAATCTCTATTCCTAGGGTACCAAAGGCCTAGATTAGGTGTGCCCTTAAGATATCTCAGAATCCTTTTGACTGCAGTATAATGAGACTCTTTAGGGCAGGCTTGGTACCTATCACAGACACATGTAGCATACATAATATCTGGTCTACTAGCTGTGAGATATAGTAGAGAACCAACTATTCCTCTATACAAAGTCTCATCAACAGGTTTACCTGCATCATCTTTGCATATAGGCATACTTGTCCCCATAGGAGTTCTCATGATGGAGGATGACTCCATACAATACTTTTTGATTAATTCTTTAGTAAACTTTGACTGGGATATGGACAAGCCATCATCAGTCTGTCTTACTTGGAGTCCCAAGAAGAACTTCAGTTCCCCCATACTGCTCATCTCAAACTTCCCTTGCATAAGTTTGGCAAACTTTTTACAAAGGTTGTTTTCAGTAGATCCAAAGATTATGTCATCAACATAGATCTGAACTAAGATGATCTTGCCTTTGGATTCCCTAAGGAATAGAGTTTTGTCAATTTTTCCTCTTGAGAATTTATTCTCAATAAGGAAAGTAGACAGGGTTTCATACCAAGCCCTTGGGGCTTGCTTTAACCCATACAAAGCTTTTCTAAGCTTATAAACATAATCAGGTTTAAGAGGATCTACAAAACCTGATGGTTGCTCTACATATACTTCTTCTTTAAGATCACCATTCAGAAATGCTGACTTCACATCCATCTGGTATACCTTGAAGTCTTGATAGGCTGCATAGGCAAGGAACATTATGATTGCCTCCAGCCTTGCTACTGGGGCAAAGGTTTGATCAAAGTCAATCCCTTCTTCCTGTCTGTATCCTTTAGCAACCAATCTTGCTTTATTTTTCACTATTACTCCATTCTCATCCAACTTGTTCCTGTAGATCCATTTTGTCCCAATTATATTGTGGCCTCTTGGTTTAGGAACAAGATCCCAAACATTGCACCTTCTGAATTAATTCAGCTCCTCTTGCATAGCATCAGTCTAGTGCAGGTCTTGGATGGCTTCTTCAAACTTCTTAGGCTCCATTTATGACAGGAAACTTGAATGCAGAACTGTGCTTTGACTTCTGCTTCTAGTTTGCACTCCCTGTCTTGGATCACCTATTATCTGATCAGTTGGATGGTCTCTTAAATGTCTTGTAGCTGGAGGAAGATTCCCTTCTGGTTGAACATCTCCAGCTCCTTCATTATGCTGAACCTCTTGGTTTTCTTCATCTTCTATTGTGTCTTGTACTCCCCCTGGACAATATCCTTCATTTTCCAATACTCCATCTTCCCTTGAAGCTTCAGCAATGGAAAGCTTGTCCATTCCTTTGCTTATACCTGTTGAGTCATTTGATCTACAAGACAACTCACAGTTGATTAATCTTGTTTCATCAAACACAACATGCACAGATTCTTCAACAACTTGAGTAGTCAAGTTGAAGATTCTATAGGCCTTACTATTTGTGTTGTACCCAATAAATATCTCATCTTGGGATTTGGCAGCAAACTTAGTCAAATATGACTTACCATTGTTAAGTATATAGCATTTGCAACCAAAGATTCTGAAGTAGGATAGATTTGGTTTTCTACCTTTCATAATCTCATAGGGAGTCTTTTTATGACTCTTGGTGATAGAAGCCCTATTGATCACATGACAAGCACTGTTTACTGCCTCAGCCCAGAAATATTCTGGTAGAGAGGTGTCACTCAATAGAGTTCTACCAGCTTCAATTAATGTTCTATTCTTTCTTTCAGCAATTCCATTTTGCTGAGGTGTTCTTGGTGAGGAGAACTCTTGGAAAATCCCAAAGTCTTCACATAACTTTGTCATGCTTTCAGATTGAAACTCAGTACCATGGTCACTTCTGATTTTGACCACTGTACTATTCAGTTCATTCTGAATTTGCTTTACAAAATTAAGTAAGACACTTGGGGTTTCAGATTTCTGTCTCAGAAAGAACACCCATGTAAATCTAGAATAGTCATCTACAACCACAAAAGTGTAGACCTTCCTACCTAGACTATGAACTGGCATAGGACCAAAAAGATCCATATGCAAGAGGTATAAGCACCTCACAGAATCCTTGTTTTCAAGGCTTTGAAAGGAGGATTTTGTCTGCTTGCCCTTTTGACAAGCTGAGCATATCCCTTCCTTCATACACTTAACTTGAGGACCATTCCTCACTAACTCTTTGATAAAGAGTTGGCCAATTGTCTTGTAGTTAAGATGAGCCAATCTCTTGTGCCACTTAACACAATGAGAAGCATTATCATCAGCTACAAGACAGATGGGAGAAGCTTTATTCTCACATACAAAATTAAGACAATATACATTTCTCTTCCTATACCCAGTCAAAATGATCTCTTGATCACTTGACCTTTTGATATGACATCCATCCTTAACAAATGAAATGTCATATCCTAAATCACTCAGCTGGCTTATGCTTATTAGATTGTGTTTCAAACCTTTTACATAAGCCACTTGGGTGATAGTAATTAGGTTAGAAGAAATGTTACCAAACCCTTTGATGACTCCTTTTTCAGATCCACCAAAGATCACTTTAGGTCCATCTTTGACAGATGAATACTCCTTCAGCAGCCCCTTTGTTCCAGTCATGTGCTTGGAACAACCACTATCCAAGTACCATATAGGGGCATGGTTACTTGGATTCACCTGCAACACAGATTTACTTACCCTTAGAACCCAAGCAAGTCTTGGGTCCTTGGTTCAAGTTAGCATTAACAAAGCTACCATTATTTCTTCTAACAGGTAGACTATTGTTCTTTCTAACACTTGTGTTATACCAGCAGTCTAGTGCAAAATGGCCTCTCTTGCCACAGCACCAACATTCAAACCTATTGTATCAGTTCTAGATACATCCTTGACAAAAGAATTTCTGTCCATTGCTGGTGCTGCAGCAGCTTCACCCACTGATTTTTTATAACCATTGGGTTTATGAACATAGGTAGGCCTGTTGGCATTTATACCCTTGTTTTTCAGAACATTAGACTTAATATAACCATGAATATTTTCATGATCATATAGGTTAGAAGGCACTTCCACCTTTCTAAACTTAATAGGGACTGAAAAGTTCAGTGGCTTGACAGGAGCTTTGCCTTTCCTCTTAAATTGGCCAGCCCTGGAGTTACCTTTGAATCCTAATCCTGCCTTACCCTTTTGATTCACAAATTCATCAATCAAGGGTAAGACAGACTTTGGCTTAGAGTAACTAGCCACTAAATCTTTTTCAATTCTTAGTCTGGCCTCCAGACTCTTCACTTGATCATTGGTATAATTAATTGTGCCCATCTGAATAATAGTTATATTCTTCAGCTTGGCAATTTCATTTAACTTTTGATCAATTACTTTCTCTAACTCAGTTGCAGCTACCCTTAGTTCAGCAATTTCATGAGCTTGAGATTTAACCAGGTTCTTGCTTTTCTTAAGGGCCTGCAACAAGTCCCCATACTTATCTATCAATTGATAGACATCTCCTTCAGATTCAGATGCATCTACATCACTTGATGCAGATATAGCTGATTCTGTACTTGTACTACACACAGATTTCATAGAAGGTCATTGTACCTTATTAGGACCAGACTGATTCTGGAATATGTCCTCTTCTGATCCTGCCATTAGTCCCATGCACTGATGATCCTCTTGATCATAGATGGAGTCTAGCAACTGCAGAAACTCCTCTTCTTCAGATACAGCATATAGTCCAATATATGCTTCTGCTTCAGATTCTGACTCTGAAGTTGACTGATCTGTTAGGCTCTTATCCTTCTTTGCAACAAAGGATTTCTCCTTCTTGCCCTTTTTATGAGTCTTATTCTTGTCTGAAGACTCCTTTCTCTTATCAGGACAGTCAGCCACTACATGTCCAAGTCTATTGCAACAATAGCAGACAATCTTTGAAGTAGTAGCCTTGTTGGGCTTTGATCTGCTCTTTTCTTTCCTTGATGACTTTTTCTTCTGATAATAGTCATCAACTTGCTGTGAAGTAGAGGGCTTAGACTTCCACTGTTTCTTCTTCAAGAACCTCTGGAATTGTCTTGTGAATGCAGTAAAGTCTGCATCTGAATCACAGCTTTCTGAACCCTGATTATCTGAATTTTCTGAACTAACTTCTGCAATTTCCTTAGGATGGGATGGTGATATCCTCCTATTCTTTCTGATGGATTCTGCATTGAATGTCACAGTCTTTTCTCTATGCTCTCCTCTTGAATTCTTTTCCTCCTTCTTCCTTACCAAAAGTTGCATTTCATAGGATAGCAGCTTTCCAAACAAGGTGGGAGGAGAGATCTCTGCCAATTTAGCCACTTCTCTTATGGCACAGATCTTTGTGTCACAATCCTTTGTTAAGGATCTCAAGAATTTGTCATTCAGTTCATAAGTACTGAAGACTCTTCCATAGGACATTAGCTCATTCACAATTCTATAGAATTTCTTATAGCACTCAGTTATGCTATCAGATTTTCCTTGTCTAAAACTTTCATATTCCTGATTGAGCATAGATTTCCTGTCCTGTCTTACTTCTTCTGATCCCTCCATGTAGACATTCAATGTGTCCCACATTTCTTTGGAGTTCTTGCAGTGAATCAGATTCTGAAATGTTGAATCATCTATGGCACTTACAATAATGTTCTGTGCTCTTTTATCCATGGTTGCCAAAATGATTTCATCCTTGGTCATTTCAGAATAACTCTTTGGAGTTTGAATATTAGCATCAAGAATAGATACCTTCATTGGAATGAAGGGTCCTTCCTGAACTGTGATGTATATTCTTGGGTTAGATGCCTCCATAAACAACCTGACTCTTTCTTTCCAAATTCCAAAGATTTCCTTCATGCATATGGGTAATTTCATAGACCCTAGATCCTTATGATTCTCTCCAGAACCCATCTTCTTGAATCTTGATTCTGCCTTTCAGATCTAGCTCAGACTGTTAAGTCCTTTTTGAGGAACCTCCCTCTGATACCACTTGATAGTTTTACTTTCAAGACAACCTAAACACTTAGAGGGGGGGTGAATAGGTTCTAATTGCTTGTTCAAATTTTTAGGCAAAATTCAATTACAAAAATTAAAACATCCAGCACAGCATTCATAGACATTTAATCATCACAGATTGCACAATGTTTTATAGTGGTTCCCCAAGGTCTGGGTACATCCACTTTCCCCCTTCACCTATCTAGCAGTATGCTAGATTCGGCCAAACTTCCACTATTCTCAGATCCTCAGATCCTACAGCTCAGAACCTGGATAGGTTCCTACAACTCAGGAACAACAGCCCTACCTCAGCCTTGCCACAAGGCCTACAACTCAGAGAAGAACCTTCTCCTACACTCAGGCAAACAACCCTACCACTCAGAGATCAACTCTCCTACACTCAGCCTTTATATCACAGGCTTACAACTCAGATCTGTGTAAAACAGATCCTACAGAAATTTAGAAAAGAAGTTTTAATGTCTTGCCTTTGTTGAGAGAGAAGAGGACAAGACAATTCTTGATCAGCTGATGAAATCAACTGAATCTGAGCTTTCTTCAAAGCTTCTTGAATCTGAACTTAGCTGAGTTGATTTCGAAACAGCTTCTTGAGAAACCACTGATGGCTTCCTTCTTCTTCTTCAAAATGGGTGGATCCCTCTCTATCCAGCACCTTTGATGATACTTCTGAATTCTTGTTAGAACTCTTCTTAGATCGATCCTGAGATCGTCTTCTTAGATCTTCTGATGAAGATCTTCTTTAGTGTATTACACCTTCTTGATTTGATTTCTCAATTTGATTGCCAAAGTTCAATCTTCTCATTACTTATTTACTTCTCTCTGAATCTGTGTATTTATAGATCTTCTTAATGGTAACCGGCTGATCCGGTTTATAACTGTCTTCTGACAAGTCTGACAATATCAGTTAACTGGCTGCAACCCACAGCTGTCAAGTCTTCAAACAGATTTTGTGTCTTAGTCTTGGTCAGCAATGTGTTGAGACAGACTGTTAGGAAGTGTCGAGACCAACTGTCTGTATGTGTCGACACAAGTAACTTTGGTGTCGACACAGCCTTTGATGATGTCGACAAGTTTGTCTTTAAGTCGACACAGCTTCTTCAGAGAATAACTTGGTCTTGACTTTGCAGTGTGTCGACACAAGTCCTGTGTGTCGACACAGTTGTTGTAGATTCAGAACTCAGTATGTGTTGACTTAGTCTTCTGGTGTCGACACAAGTATTGTCGACTTCTGCCAATGTGTGTCGACTCTGTCTCATTGTGTCGAACAGCCTCCCAGTGTCGACACAAATGTGGTCGACTATCTTCCTGTGAGTCGACACAGCTTCCCAGTGTCGACACAAATGTGGTCGACTATCTTCCTGTGAGTCGACACTACTTCCCAGTGTCGACACAAATGTGGTCGACTATCTTCCTGTGAGTCGACACTGCTTCCCAGTGTCGACACAAATGTGGTCGACTATCTTTCTCTGTGTCAACACAGCTTCCTTCAAGTGTCGACACAAATATTCTGAAGTGTCGACACTGTTTCTTCAGGTGTCGACACATGGACTTAGAATATTTTTCTGCATTCTTTAACACTTCTTCACCTGCACATGTCAACTTAAAACAACATCAAATACACCTGATGTATATCATTGAGCTAAGTTGGGCTTCTTCAAATCAGGTACACATTTTCCAATGTATCCAACATATACGTATATATGTATATACACATACATATATATAGACATATATATAGATATATATATATACACGTACATATATATATATATACTAATACACATACATACATACATACATAGATATATATACATATATATGTATATATATATATGCAGGTGTACGGGAAAGACTTAAGGAGACTTCAAATCGAAAAGTGTTCAACATGAAAGTTGTAGATCTCGGCGAGACGAACAACTTTCATGCTGATCACTTTTTGATTTGGAGCAGTCTTGACCCTCGATTTGGGCCTCGAAATATGGGGCGGCGAGAATGCTACTGTAACACTCTCGCCGCCACAGATTTCGAGGCCCAAATCGAGGGTCAAGACAGCTCCAAATCAAAAGTAATAAATATGAAAGTTGTTCGTCTCGCTGAGATCAATAACTTTCATGTTGAACAATTTTCGATTCAAACCACCTTGACCCCCAAAATGATCTGTCCGTATGCCCGCACACAAGCATACCCGCATATTATACTTTCCCATATATATATATATATATATGTATATATATACATACATACATATATATATATATATATATATATATATATATATCACTATAAAAGAAGTATGAAGTCATGAGTTCAAAATTCTCACCGCCGTCGGATCATGGATGCAAAATTCAGCTGTCGTCCGGTCTTTAATCATCAAAAAAAGGAAAAAATTGGGGTCCTAAAGCTATAGGTGCGGAAGGGTGAGAGAGAGCAGTAGAGAGAGAGAGAGAGGTGGGTGAGAATATATTATATATTATATAATAGATAGCGGTGGCTGCGAAAGGGAGAGAGAGTAGGAGAGAGAGAGAGAGAGAGAAAGTGGGAGAGATAGAGCGGTAGAGAGAGAAAGTGGTAGAGAGATTGAGATGGGTTTTATTTATATATATATATATATTATATTTTATATAATAGAGAGAAGGAATAAAGAGTGAGAGGAAAACCACCTGAAGCATCAAGTACGGGCGAAGCCCGCCTAATGAGGCCGAAGGCTGCCCGAGAGCATCGAGCACGGGCGTAGCCCGTGCGAAGATGCTCGTATATATATATATATATATATATATATATATATATATATATATGTACATACATATATATGTACATACATACTGTTGACGCACGAAATGCGTCCTCCAGTTAACGGATTGTTCGATCTCACAAGCTAGAAGAAGAGGGTTGCGGGGATAGCGAAGATGTTCGCTGAGAGCAACCGAGAAGGTTGATGATCAACAGAGAAGCTTGATCAATCAACGGAGAGGCTTGATCAATCAACAGGGAGGCTTGATCAATCAATGGAGAAGCTTGATCAATCAACGGAGAAGCTTGATCAATCAACAGAGAAGCTTGATTGATCAACGGAGAAGCTTGATAAATCAACAGAGAAGCTTGATTGATCAACGGAGAAGCTTGATTAATCAACAGAGAAGCTTGATTGATCAACGGAGAAGCTTGATCAATCAATAGAGAAGCTTGATTGATCAACGGAGAAGCTTGATCAGGAACTGTCGAGCAGACGGTACTTTGGCGGTTGAACTCTGATGGTTAGACTGGGAGAAGAAAAAAAAAGAGAGGGCTGTTAGCAGCGGCAAAAACAGACTTCGCCCGCCACGGCCTGAATGCCACTTTTGCGGCGGGCTTTCCCTTTAATCAAGAAGCAAGTTTACAATTTGCTAGTTCACTATTACATATAAAAGCAATAAAGAGTACAAGGGGAAGCTGGCGCCTGAGAAAAAGAGTTGTCAGAGACTACGTAAAAAAGGTTGCAGAGGACTGGAGAGTTGAGACTGCAGATCTTGCTTGATCAACTATGGCGGACTGGAAAACTTAGTCCGCAGACCTTGCTTGATCAACAATGGCGGACTAGAAAACTGAGTTCGCAGACCTTGATCAAGCTGGCAGTTCTCTGGCGCTCCTCCTCAAATGAGAGGTCTTGGGGCCTATTTATAGGTCCGAGGGGAATATTCTTAAAGCGGGACCCAGTGACGTCATCATCGACGACCTCGGCGGACTGAGGGGCAAGCAGACGGATCCTGAGCGAACTGGGCGGACTCCAGGGGGAGTCCGCCCGGCAGGCCGAGGCCTCCCCCTAGCGGGCGGCCTGGGCAGACTCTAGGGGGAGTCCGCCCGGCTGGAGGAGGCCGCCCCCTAGCGGGCGCCCTAGGCGGACTCTAGGGGGAGTCCGCCCGGCTTGCCGAGGCCGCCCCCTAGCGGGCGGACTCCAGGAGGAGTCCGCCCGGCTGGCCGAGGCCGCCCCCTAGCAGGCGGCCTGGGCGGACTCCAGGGGGAGTCCGCCTGGCTGGCGGAGGCCGCCCCCTAGCGGGCGGCCTAGTCGGACTCCAAGGGGAGTCTGCCCGGCTGGCCGAGGCTGCCCCCTAGCGGGCGGCCTGGGCGGACTCCAGTGGGAGTCCGCCCGGCTGGTGGAGGCCGCCCCCTAGCGGGCGGCCTGGGCGGACTCCAGGGGGAGTTTGCCCAGTAGGCCGAGGTCGCCCCTAGCGGGCGGACTCCAGGGGGAGTCCGCCCAGCTGGCGGAGCCCGCCCCCTAGCGAGCGGCCTAGGCGGACTCCAGGGGGAGTTCGCCCGGCAGGCCGAGGCCGCCCCCTAGCGGGCGGACTCTAGGGGGAGTCCGCCCGGCTGGCGGAGGCCGCCCCCTAGCGGGCGGCCTGGGCGGACTCCAGGGGGAGTCCGCCAGGCAGGCCGAGGCCGCCCCCTATCGGGCGGCCTGGGCGGACTCCAGGGGGAGTCTGCCCAACTGGCGGAGGCCGCCCCCTAACGGGCGGACTCCATGGGGAGTCCTCCCGGCTGGCGGAGTCCTCCCCCTAGCGGGCGGCCTGGGCGGACTCCAGGAGGAGTCCGCCCGGCTGGCGGAGGCTGCCCCCTAGCAGGCGGCCTGGGCGGACTCCAGGGGGAGTCCTCCAGACAGACGGAGGCCGCCCCTAGCAGGCGGCTAGCGAAGCATCCGTCCTTGAGCGACTTTAGACGGAGCATCCTCCACACGAGAGTTGAACTGCCCCCACTACACATATGCGAAAACTCCCCGCGATATGTGGTCGTTGTGGTCTTACGCCAGATGTCAATCTCGAGTGGGCCCTGAGCAAGACTTGGCGATATCTCGGTGGTTCAATGATCTCTTTGGCAAAGAGAAAAAGTAGAGGAGGAAGCACTTCACAAAGGGAAAAGTGTCAGTATGGGATCTCTAACGTAAACTTTATTGAGATCGAAAATGAAATACTTAGAAGTATTGAAAGATATAGTGTTTGAAAAGTAGAGTGAAAACAACCGGTCATTATTATGAGGGGCTTCGAAGAGCTGCGGCGTCCTCTTTGCTTTAGAATAGCCTTCCAAGGTCACCCTCGTCATCGGCGTCAAAGCACTCCGGTCGAACATTGATCGGCCCTAGACGGCCTGCATCCTCTACGTCCACGCAATTCAATTGAACTTCAGCCACCTCCTTGCCCTTGGAGGTGGAAGGCTTTGAATAATCAACTTTCTTGACCAGGTCATTGATCTTGCCCTCGATGAGTAATCTTTCAACTAGCCGTCAAAGGGCCTTGCAGTCTTCAGTGAAATGACCCTTCTCTCGGTGGAATTCACAAAACGGATCTGAATCTCTTGATCTTTGATTTATCGAGTGGTAAGGCCTTTTTGAATTTTCCCTATCTTTCATGATCTGGAAGACTTCTTGCATGGTCTTATCGAGTCCAGAGTACGATACATCATTATCTTGTGAGTGATGCACAGAAGCCATTTGCGGAGGTGGGGCTGGTAGCGGTTGCAATCGCTCGTGGACACGATCCTGACCTGGGAAGGAGTGCTGATGATGATGCTGGAACTTCTTGATTTTCCTAGAGTGGGATGGAAAATCTTTCCGAGGAGACCTCGGAGGCTGCTTGAAAGGAGGATTCCTCTCAGCTACAAGCTTGGAGATAAAGCCAGGGTTGCTTTTCTCACCACGGATGTATGAGTTGGCTAAAGCAATCAACTCTTGATAATTCCTGGGTGCTCGGACGTTAGCCTCGAACTTGAGTGGTCCTTCACGCAAACCGTGAATAAGAGCCACTCGATACATTTCTTGATCAACGATCTCAATGTCTAAGATTTCTCTCTGAAAGCGATCCACAAAATGAGACCAAGTCTCCATCTCTCGCTGCTTGATCTCAAAGAGGGCTTCTGGGCCGCCCTTTCTCTTTGTTGAAGTAGAAAATCTGAGCAAGAACTCCCTTCGCAGATCAGCAAAGGAAGAGATGGACTGAGGACGCAATCCATAGAACCAATCCCTTACTTGGCCATCAAAGGTCGTCACAAGGAGTTTGCACTTAGTCGCATCTGAGAGAGTCTTGAGAGCCACGGCAGATTCAAAAGCTTGAAGATGCTTGACTGGATCAGTCTCCCCAGTGTAAATGGGTAATCGTGGCTCTCTGAAGTTAGCTGGAGTCGGTTGATATCGAACACTCTCTATAAATGGTGACTGATCCTCTTGCTCTCCTACAGCATAAGGAAAAAAGGGAGCATAAGTTGCAGCTGCACAAGGAGATGATGGATAGGAGGGTAAAGTTACTGCGGAGGAGCAAAGGCAGGAGTATATGAGTAGGGATAACTTCCCTGAAAATTTAGAAATCTCGCTGGACTTCCTCGGGCAACTTCTCGAAAGAAACTTTGACGAGCTGCAAATTCCTCATTCTTGAGACCGTAGAGGGGCTGCAGGCCCTTGTGGAAAGGTTGGAGTGTAAAGAGGAGGATAGGTCGGTGGATAAACTTGAGGAGTCTCAAATGCTGGTGCCGGATTTATTGGAGGAGCTGGTGCTGCTGAAGATTGTGCTTCCAATCGTTGGGTGATAGCAGCTAGAGTATGGTTGATCGCTTGAAATTATTGTGCAGTTTCTCTGCGAGATTGCTCTAAGGCCTCCCAAAGAGAATCATCACTAAGACTTGGAGCAAGGTTCTCGGCTGGTTGATGGTCTGTCATGAGTAACCGATGATTTCACTATCTGTTCGAGATCTGAAGGTCGTGTGTTAACTGTTGACGCACGAAATGCGTCCTCCAGTTAACGGGTTGTTAGAACTCACAAGCTAAAAGAAGAGGGTTGCGGGGATAGTGAAGAGGTTCGCTGAGAGCAACCGGGAAGGCTGATGATCAACAGAGAAGCTTGATCAATCAACGGAGAGGTTTGATCAATCAACGAAGAGGCTTGATCAATCAACGGAGAAGCTTGATCAATCAACGGAGAAGCTTGATCAATCAACAGAGAAGCTTGATTGTTCAACGGATAAGCTTGATCAATCAACAGAGAAGCTTGATTGATCAACGGAGAAGCTTGATCAATCAACAGAGAATCTTGATTGATCAACGAAGAAGCTTGATCAAGAACTGTCGAGCAGACGATACTTTGACGGTTGAGCTCTGATGGTTAGACTGGGAGAATAAAAAAGAAGAGAGGGCCGCTGGTAGCGGAAACAACAGACTTCGCCCGCCGCGGCCTAAATGCCACTCTTGCGGCGGGCTTTCCCTTTAATCAAGAAGCAAGTTTACAATTTGCTAGTTCACTATTACATGTAAAAGCAATAAAGGGTACAAGGGGAAGCTGGCGGCTGATAAAAAGAGTTGCCAGAGACTAAGTAAAAAAGGTTGCAGATGACTTGAGAGTTGAGACTGCAGATCTTGTTTGATCAACTATGGCGGACTGGAAAACTGAGTCCGCAGACCTTGCTTGATCAACAATGGCAGACTGGAAAACTGAGTCCGCAGACCTTGATCAAGCTGGCAGTTCTCTGGCGCTCCTCCTCAAATGAGAGGTCTTGGGGCCTATTTATAGGCCCGAGGGGAATATTCTTAAAGCGGGACCCAGTGACGTCATCATCGACGACCTCGGCGGACTGAGGGGCAAGAAGACGGATCCTGAGCGAACTAGGCGGACTCCAGGGGGAGTCCGCCTGGCAGGCCGAGGCCGCCCCCTAGCGGGCGGCCTGGGCGGACTCCAAGGGCAGTCTGCCTGGCTGGCGGATGCCGCCCCCTAGCGGGCGGCCTGGGCGGACTCTAGGGAGAGTCCGCCCGGCTGGCCGAGGCCTCCCCCTAGCGGGCGGCCTGGGCGGACTCCAGGGGGAGTCCGCCCAGCAGGCCGAGGCCGCACCCTAGCGGGCGGCCTGGGCGGACTCCAGGGGGAATCCGCCCGGCAGGCCGAGGCCGCCCCCTAGCGGGTGGCCTGGGCGGACTCCAGGGGGAGTCCGCCTGGCTGGCGGAGTCCGCCTGGCTGGCGGAGTCCGCCTGGCTGGCGGAGGCCTCCCCCTAGCGGGCGGCCTGGGCGGACTCCAGGGGGAGTCCGCCCAGCTAGCCGAGGCCGCCCCTTAGCGGGCGGCCTGGGCAGACTCCAGGGGGAGTACGCCCGGCTGGCGGAGGCCGCCCCCTAGCGGGCGGCCTGGGCAGACTCCAGGGGGAGTCCGCCCGGCAGGCCGAGGCCGCCCCCTAGTGGGCGGCCTGGGCGGACTCCACGGGGAGTCCGCCCGGCCGGCGGAGGCCGCCCCCTAGCGGGCGGCCTGGGCGGACTCCAAGGGGAGTCCGCCCGGCAGGCCGAGGCCTCCCCCTAGCGGGCGGCCTGGGCGGACTCCAGGGGGAGTCCGCCCGGCGGGCGGAGGCCGCCCCCTAGCGGGCGGCCTGGGCGGACTCCAGGGGGAGTCTGCCCGGCTGGCGGAGGCCGCCCCCTAGCGGGCGGCCTGGGCGGACTCCAGGGGGAGTCCGCCCGGCTGGCGGAGGCCGCCCCCTAGCGGGCGGCCTGGGCGGACTCCAGGGGGAGTCCGCTCGGCTGGCGGAGGCCGCCCCCTAGCGGGCGGCCTGGGCGGACTCCAGGGGGAGTCCGCCCGGCAGACGGAGGCCGCCCCTGGCGGGCGGCTAGTGGAGCATCCGACCTTGAGAGATTTTAGACCCGGCAGTCCGCCTTGCACGAACATGGTGGACATCAGGGATAGCCTGCTCCTTGCGGATGGGAACCTGTAGGAGAAAAGCAGAAAAAATGGGCTCCTTGCGTATGTACATATATATATAAGTATGTATGAATGTATATATATACGTACATATATATATATATATATACACACACACACGCGAGTGACAGGCGCCTTTAGCCCGATGGCATACATATATATATATATATATAGATATATATATATATATGTACATATATATATATATATGTACATATATATATATATATGTACATATATATATATATATGTACATATATATATATATATGTACATATATATATATATATGTACATATATATATGTATGTACATATATATATGCTAGAATGCGGGCGTACGGACAACCTTTTTGAGGGGTCAAGATGGTTTCAAATCGAAAAGTGATCAACATGAAAGTCGTAGATCTTGGCGAGACCAACAACTTTCATGTTGATCACTTTTTGATTTGGAGCCGTCTTGGGCCTCGATTTGAGCCCCGAAATCTGGGGCGGCGGACGCTTTACTGTAGCAGTTCCGCCGCCCCAAATTTCGGAGCCCAAATCGAGGTCCAATACGGCTCCAAATCAAAAAATCAACATGAAAGTTGTTTGTCTCGCCGAGATCTACAACTTTCATGTTGATTACTTTTTGATTTGAAGCCTCCTTGACTCTTGCCCGTACGTCCGTACGCCCGTACGCCCGTACGCCCGTACGCCCGTACGCCCGTACGCCCGCACTAGAGTAACCCCCATATATATATGTATACATATATATGTACATATATATGTACATATATATGTACATATATATGTACATATATATATATATATATGTGTATGTATGTATATATATATATACACACACAAAAACACACGAGTGACAGACACGGGCCTCTGGCCCGATGGATATGCACCATAGTACTCAGCTGGAGACGGCAGTCTTCGCCCGCCTCCCGGCGGGCTTCGCCGACCCCCGAGCCGGCCGGCGGGCGAACTCGCCCCACGGCTTTTGATATATTTTAATTTAATTAATATTATATTAATTAGTATAATAATATTAATAAATATATTAGATTATATTCTTATTAAAAAATTATTGTAATAAGAAAAGTAGTATGCGGATGAACAGTTAATCCAGTGTTCATCCGCATGATCAGTTTTAATTATATTAAAAATTATATGCAGATTAAAAATTATATTAATATAATTAATATTATATTATAAGTGTATGAAATCTTGTGGTCTGCACGTGATTCACCGCGGTGGCGGAGAATGGTCCCACATCGGCAGAAATATTAATTTTCTGCTGTATATTAAGTCAACGCGGTGTGATAGTTGAATGTGGATTCGGCGGGCCTAAATCTTCTGGGCTTTCAAAACGGTCGGGATGGGGTGGTGGGCTGTGCTTAAATTGTGTGAACTGGCGGGCTTGTGGACTTTAGAAGGTGGTGTTTTTAAGCCTTTTTTGAAGTGACCTACATAACTTTAGGACCCCTTTAGTAGGTTTAGGACCCCTACGAAAAAGTGGAGAGAGGGGGTTCGTTTGATCAGATGTCTGCTGCAAAATAGATTCAGATCGGACGGCTCAAGTCACTCCAATGAATTTAAAATTCATGTCTTTGATATTTCTATTATAGTGGTAGATATATATATATATATATATATATATATATACATATATATACGAGTGGCAAGCACGGGCCTTCGGCCCAAAGGCATTTGTCATGGGTGCGACATTTCTCGTGGGGGCGACGTTTGTCGTGGGGGCGACGTTAGTCGTGGGCGGCGTCATTTGTCGTGGGCGGCGACTTTTGTCGTGGGCGGCGACATTTGTGGTGGGCGGCAACATTTGTCGTGGGGGTGACATGTAAGACCCCCCTTTTTCTTTCTTTTTAAAACCCAGGGTCTTAGGCCTAGAGTCGCCGCTTTGCGGTGACACCTTCACGTCCTGAAGGGTCATCACCACAAGGCACCGATTCTGCCGGCCAATTCGATCACAGAAAGGTAGCACAATAATTGAAGTGAGAGCAAGTCCACTGAAAGTAAACCACATATATAAAATAAAATCTCCACGAAGGGAGTGTCCACAGAATAACAATAACCAGAGTACTATAAATGCGGGCTTAAGCCCGATACATCATGTCCTCACTACAATCTCTCATGCGGAAGCAAAAACAGAAACTACTCTGTGCCGAGACTCACGGTCCTGGCTGTATGAATTCCGGAACTAGACTGCCCCATCTCCAAGCGCACCGGTCTATGGGGCCGCTCCTCCATGCTGGGCTCCACGATCCCCTAAATGATGCGGTTCGAAAATCGTTAGTCATAAAGACTAAGCCCTATCATCCCCTACCCCTTCCCCCATGGATCCTAAGCACCGAGCGGAGAGGAAGAAAGGTTAGGACATGAAGGTGGAGATTTAATCAAGAAACAAATGGCATCGGAACTAATCTAGCAATTCTATAATAATATGACAGAAACAGAAAGTAAGAAAGGTAACCTTAACTTATGTGCGAAAGCGCATAAGCCAAGGGATCTTCTGCAAGGCTCTCATCGTATAGAGTGTCCCATACCACTTATATGTTGGGGTGTCGGTTATCAAACAACAGCATGTATATATATTGAAATTAACCTTTGATTTATAAACTTGCCCACACAAGCTTATAGACCAAGGGGTCGTTTTGCAGGTCCTAACGTATAAGCGTCCCATACCACTTATACTTTAGGTGTCAGGGTTAAATGAATCGATTATGCTATGACATGCAAGTGGGTATGATGAAACATGCAAGTGCAACTCACACACCCGACTCTGTGCACACAGACCTTTAGTTCCCCCTTTCGGAGCCGTTACCTCCCAGGATACCTCCGTAGTGGCAGACGGAAGCGGTGGGTTGGGCCTCGCCCACCTCTAAACCAGTAAAGCACTACCGGTCAGACATATCGTACGCCTCAACGCTTGGTGCACTAAGCGGACGCCAGCGGACTCTTGCCGGCTGGCACACCGGACTTCTGTTGGCAAAGTGCTAACCATACTTGCCGAGTCAGCGTATTGGCGTCGGTGCATCGACCCTCCAATACTGAAGACCCACCACCTTAATTTTTCATACCCTTTTATGCACATGCAAGTTTAATCGTAAACACACAAAAGCCGAGCCGAAGCTCCCCGGACCGAAACGCCCGTCTCCAAACCAACCGAGCTGAAGCTCCCCGGACCGTCCCGTCCGTCTCTTAACCAACCGAGCCGAAGCTCTCATCAATCTTCCTGTGCCAATAGTGTTTGTGAAGGGTGCAGCCCTAGTTACTAAGTTACTCTTGTCGGTTTGTTATTACAGTTTACGTTAGCCCAGGACTGCCCCCGGTATTCCCCGTGAAGGGCTCTCAAGGGGCACTAGGAACCAAGACGGCGGCATTACGGCCCGAAGTTCCCTTTCGCAAGGCACTTAATGTTATTGGTTGATCTTCCTTAACCCGATTCCCTTCTCATATTACGATAGACTGTCCTAGGGTGATTTTAAACCTTCCACTCTTCGGGGAAGACGATCTTTCGTCGAACCCGAGCACCCCTTAAATCTAACTATCACCACTTCTCACTACTCTTCATACCATCCTATCGTGATATCATCCACAATTGTCCACCCAGACAAAATGATTAACTCCAATGACTTTCTCGGATCATGTCTTATTTCAATTCACAAATTTGCTATGTGCAGACCGACCTAGACTATATGACGAACTAGTTATGCAACGATCCCAAACTTATCCAAATGCCCTTAATTATTTACTGGAGACTTATCAGGATATAAATGGCCTAAATCCAGAATGTGGTAATTTTCTCAATTTATCTGACATTTAATTAATTTTCCCAAAAATCCCAAGGGCTACCAGTTTGAACATGAACTATCCTAAGTCCTCATGCAAGATGTCCAGCAAATTTTATATAAATATTATGTTATCCCAATATGGTAAATCCAAGATATCACAATTTTTCTATCATCAAAAGGGCACTAAAATTATTTTAGAAATAATCTCTATCTTTTGTTATTTATGAATCAAGTACAGAAAATATCCATCCAAAAATTGTAAATTAATTATACTAAGCAGATAAGATATTCAAAATAATATTGGCCAGGTTTCATAATTTTCCAACAAGTATATCATCCATAATTAATTTTTAAACCATAAAACCCCTTTCTAACATCTGTGAATGAAGTACTAGAATTACTCAACTAAAAATCATACAAAAATTCAGGGGCAATTATTCTGACCTAAAACATTTACCTCGAAAATTTTATGAGGTTTCAATGAACAGAAATTTCTAAACAATTAAAACATCATTTAAGGCCATAGCAAGCTTTACAAATGAAGTGCTAGCAATAATCAACATAAAATTCCAGAAAAATTGCTATCAGTTCTACCTGATTCAAAACTCACTCTACCCGTATTTCACAGCTTTTAAGTAAGGTTTAGTGACTGGATTTACCTATTTGATATTTTACCCTAAAACTAAGATTAGGGTTTTAAGGTATCTACTTGTCTCCAAATTCTCCAAGATTCCATCCAGACAATTCTTATCAGGGCTTTGTCAATTTCACAAAGTTTCAAAGTAATACAAGAGCAATTGCTCCCATATCCTTCACAATCCTCAAAACCCTCCATCTAGGGTTTGAGTTTGGATCCTAGGGTAAACCAACCCTAAACCACACCATTTTCTCCAAGTGGGTTATAATAACCCTTACAAGTCAGTGGTCAAGATATCAGCCTCTGTTGAGGTGATTTGACCTTTCCAAACTCTTAGTGTACTTTTTACTAAAAGATGTCTCACTAATGCCTAGTTATGGGTAGAAGATTTCCTACCCAAAACTCCTCCAAACTAGTTGGAATTTTGTACAGATCTAGGTTTCATAGCCAGGGACCACTCACCAAAATTTGAGAGGGTTTGGAGGTCATTTGACCACTTAAATAAATTTCTCTAACTTAATTAAATTAAAACAAAAACTTTAGGCAAAGTATCTCCAAAAATTCCCATTTTTGGTCTTCCTTTAAGTTTTGCTAAGGTTAACCCCCTGCCCAAATTTTATGTCATTCAGACAAGGGACGAAGAGTGGGCATCCATTTTAATTTCTGCCCAACTCTAAGTACAGCCCCCACTAAAACGGGTGTTGCGGTCGAACCGCTTACCCAAATGGGTTGAAATCAATTTTAAATTACACTAAACTCAAAGGGCTACAACTTTTGTGACTGGTCATTTTTCCTAAAACGGTCTCTAAGTGCCTCATTTTGCAGCCTCAAAATGTATTCAGATAATTTATCTTCCATTATGTATTATATACATAATTTATATATTATAAAATTGATTTTACTGTTCATCTTCTACATGAAACCGAAAACAGAACTCAGAAAACATTTTTCCTGTAACATTTCCGTGATCCGTCGCCGGCCGTCCGATCACTTCCCTGGCCAGCCACCACCACCACCACCTCCGTCGAGGCGATGGCTAGCGGCCGGCGGTGGTTTGGCCGCCGGAGGTGGCGGTTTCCGGCGAACTCGAAAATACATTTTTCATGGTTTTCCATGAAAATGAGAGATAGATCCGGCTCCGTTGAGCACGAACCTCCTTTCTAAGAATCCTAAGATCTACCATGAAAGAAGAAGCAAAGGAGGACCTTGTTCGCCGTTTGGAGGCGAGATGAACGACGGGGTGCCATGGCGCGGTGGTGGCGTTGCTGAACTTCTCCTACAGCAAGAGCAAACGTCTGAATTTGTTTGATTGAGCGTGTAAACTTCTCCTCTTGCTCCAAGTAGGCTTTTATAAGTCAGCAAGTGGGGAGGTGAAAGGGTAAATCCTTAATGGTCATGAAGGCTCCTCCTAATAACATTTCGGTTACGGTGAAGGGATAAGAAACGGTGGAAGATAAAAAGGTATGTCCAGTTGGCGGTTTCCTATTGGACCACATCTCCTTATTTTATTAAGAAATTACAGTAGGAAACGGCTCATAATTTATTCCCACGCGTGTTAGAATAATTTCGGGCCTGAACCGTCGTTTCGGTCAATGTCACGGGCGTGACACATAGGTCACGGGCGTGACAGGCCCGGGTGACCAATTCTGGGGTCGACGATCGTCGAACTGAGATCGACGGTCGTCGAAGGGTGGTCACACCCTGGGTCACGGGCATGACACCTTGGTCACGGGCGTGACACGCCCGAATGGCAAAATCTGAGGTCGACGACCGTCGAACTGAGATTGACGGTCGTCGAAGGGTGGTCACGGGTGTGACGTCTTGGTCACGGGCGTGACAAGCCCGAATGGCGAAATCTGAGGTCGACGACTGTCGAAATGAGATCGACGGTCGCCGAAGGTGGTCACGCCCTAGGTCACGGGCGTGACACCTTGGTCACGGGCGTGACAGGGCCGGGTCGAAAATTCTGTGCCCGACGATCGTCTCCCTGAGATCGACGATCGTCGAAGGAGTCACGCCCTAGGTCACGGGCGTGACCTATTGGTCACGGGCGTGACTAACCCGTGACCCGAAATCTTGGTCGATTCATTTCAATTTTGGGCTTCCTAAGGTTCCGTGACGACCAACCGACTCCTAGGGGTCTAACCGGAAATGGGATGTTACAAATCCCAATAAACAAAACAAAAATTTCGTCCCCGAAATTGAGGTTGAGCCTACGGGGATTTCTATCAGAATAAATTAAACTTGTAACATCCCATACGATTTTTTTTTCTATTGGGTACAAGCGACTACTTGTTTGTTAAACGAAGGCAATCTCCCCAATAAACAAAAGATTAGCCCCTACTTTCCTACGCATGCCTAGGTTCTCAATTTTCCTTATCTAATCTTACCGGTTTTGTACAAGAAGATAATTTATAGTATATCAAGAGGCGGTGAGGTATACCTGACTGAACAACTCCGGATACTTTTGCCTCATCAGGTCCTGCGGTTCCCAGGTGTGCTCCTCCTGACCATGGTTTCTCCACAGAACCTTGACTAAGGGGATCTTCTTGCGGCGCAAGATCCGTACTTTTTTGTCATCGATCCGGACCGGCTCCAAGTGAACAGATCGGTCTGAAGCTACCGGCCCTTTGGTGGTCAAAATCTGCTGCTCCGGGCGTAGTAGAGCCCTTCTCAGCGAAGAAATGTGGAAGACATCGTGTAGAGCTGCCAGCTCTGGTGGCAACTCTAGCCTGTAGGCTAGGGGTCCGATCCGCTCCAGGATCCGGTAAGGGCCCATATATCTAGGGCTGAGCTTCTTCCTCCGACCGTGCACTCGTGAGACTCCGTGCATGGGCCGGATCTTCAAGAACACTCTGTACCCTACTTGGAACTCCACCTGACGATGTCGGGCGTCATAGTACTTAGCTTGTCTGCTCTGCGCCTCCAACATCCTATCTCTGATCAGTCTCACCTGTGCCTCGGTGTCTTCAACAAAATCCGATCCCAGCACCTTCGGATCCTCGTCTTGGACCCAAGAAAGTGGGGTCCTACATTTTCTTCCATACAAGGCTTCATAAGGCGCCATCCTGATGCTGGACTGGTAGTTGTTGTTATAGGAGAACTCGACCAACGGTAACATCTTCTCCCACGGCTCCCCTCGGTCCAGTATACACAGTCGTAGTAAATCCTCCAAGGTCCGGTTGGTGCGCTCTGTCTGCCCGTCCGTCTGAGGGTGGAAGGTCGTGCTAAAAGTCAATCGGGTGCCCAAATATGCCTGCACTGACCGCCACTCCTTGGATGTAAACCGTCCATTGCGGTCCGACACTATCGTCAGGGGCACGCCATGATATCGGACATACTGCTCCACGAACTTCCGTACCAGCACTCCCACCGAGTCATCCTTCCTGATTGGTATAAAGCGGGCCACCTTCGTCAACCGATCAACAATCACCCAGATCGAGTCGTTCCCCGTCCGAGACCGGGGAAGACCATGTATAAAATCCATAGCTATATCGTCAAAATTCCACTCTGGCACCGGGAGTGGCTGCAACAATCCTGCGGGGTTCCTGCACTCCGCCTTCACCAACTGGCACGCCTCGCAATGGGTCACGAAGTACGTAATGTCCTTCCTCATGCCCGGCCAAAACATCATCTTCTTCAGATCAGCGGTCATCTTTGTGATCCCCGGGTGCACAGAGTACCGGCTGCAATGCGCCTCCTTTATAATATCCTCTCGGATCTGGCCTCCTGCGGGTATATATACTCTGCCTCTGAAATGTAGCAGTCCATCTCTCAGGGAATAATCTCCTGTCGAACCCTCCTCCAAGGCTCGGAACATCGGCTCTGCCCACGCATCTGTCCTCTGTCCGTCCCGAATGCGATCCCGAATATCGTCTATGGCCACCATCGATGTCAGATACTCCCTATACAGCTCTGGATCATCCTCAGACACTAGGGATATCTGCATATCTCTGAATGACCGTACTAGCTCCATGGACATAACCTGGGGCCCAGCTTCGGAAGTGGCAGCTCTCCGGCTCAACGTGTCGGCCACCACGTTTGCCTTCCCTGGATGGTAGTGCATCTCATACTGATAATCTGCTAAGAACTCCACCCAGCGCCTCTGCCTGATATTCAGCTCCTTCTGTGTGTCTACGTATTTCAGGTTCTTGTGGTCGGAGTAGATGTCGCAGTGGACTCCATAAAGATAATGGCGCCAGACCTTCAGAGCAAAAACGACCGCTCCCATCTCAAGGTCATGCACTGGGTAGTTCTTCTCATGGGTCTTCAGCTGGCGGGAGGCATATGCTATGACGTGTCCGTTCTGCATCAGCACTACTCCCATCCCCTGGTATGATGCGTCGGTATACACCTGGAATCCTTCCTTTCCAGATGGAAGGGCCAGAATAGGGGCTGAGATGAGTCGGTCCTTTAGCTCCTGGAAAGCCGCTTGGCACTGCGGGGTCCAAACGAAAGGTGTGTCCTTTTTCGTCAAAGATGTGAGTGGGAGGGCAATTTGAGAGAACCCCTCCACAAACTTCCGGTAATACCCGGCAAGTCCCAAGAAACTTCGTACATCGGTGGTTGTCTTTAACTGCAGCCAATCACGGACTGCCTGAACCTTTGCCGGATCCACCACCAACCCGGCTCCGCTGATAATGTGGCCTAGGAAAGCCACCTCCTTCAACCAAAACTGACACTTGCTGAATTTCGCATAAAGACGATGCTCCCGCAACCTTTCCAAAGTCAGTGTCAGATGCCGAGTGTGCTCCTCCTCCGTCCTTGAGTAGATCAGGATGTCGTCTATGAATACTATGACGAACACATCCAAGTAGGCCTCGAAAACCCGGTTCATGAGACTCATGAACGCCGACGGAGCATTCGTGAGCCCGAAGGGCATCACGGTGAACTCATACAAGCCATATCTGCTACTGAAGGCCGTCTTCGGGATATCCTCCTCCTGGATCCGTAGCTGGTAGTACCCTGACCTCAAGTCCAGCTTCGAGAAATAATGGGCTCCCTCCAGCTGGTCGAACAATTCGTCTATCCGTGGGAGTGGGTAGGTATTCCGGACGGTCAGCCTGTTTAGTGCTCAATAATCGATACACAGGCGAAGTGTCCCATCCTTCTTCTTCACGAATAGGACCGGGGCTCCCCATGGCGAGGAACTCGGTCTAACAAATCCTGCCTCAACCAATTCCTGCAACTGAGTCCGAAACTCTGCCAACTCCTTCGGGGCCATCTGATAAGGGGCCCTAGATGCCGGCTTGGCCCCCAGCACAAGCTGTATCTGAAAATCCTGCTCTCAGTGTGGAGGTAGTCCTGGCAGTTTCTCTGGAAAGATGTCAGCGAAATCTCGCACCACCGGGATGTCTGTCACCGACTCCTTAACTTCCGCCATCTCAAATAGAATCTGATAGACCTCCTCTCCCTGCAGATGGGCCTTAATGGCCTGTACCGAAGATAAGAGTATACGAGAGACAGGTCTTATACCTTCAATGATAATGAAAGAGTCCCGTGTCTCACAGTGATCCTCTTCGCCTGGCAGTCAATCTGGGCATGGTTCCAGTGCAGCCATACCATGCCCAGGATCAGGTCGTAGTCCATCAGCTTCAAAATCGTCGTTGGAGCCTCGAATGCCTTTCCACCAATTTCTGCCTCCATATTGCAGTGATCCGTAGTAAGGAGCTCAGATCCATCCGGTAGTCGCACCCTCATCCTCGAGCCTGTGAACCGCTCCACGCCTTCTAGTCCTTCTACGATCGTCTCCGACACAAAGGAGTGAGTAGCTCCAGTATCGAACAGCGTGCGGGCCGGCTTGCCGATGATGAAGACTATACCTGGGGTGATTAGATATCTTAGGGTTCTATAGTGAGTTTTACTTTCCTTGCTAATCTATCTAGTGCGATTCAAAGTTTTAACCATTGAAAGGGAAATTCTATGAAAATAATGAGGCATTGCAGCGTACCTGCTATGACCTGCTCCGGATTCCGAGGCTGCGCAAGTTCCAAAGCATATACCTGCTCTCTTCCCTGTCTACGGTCTCCCTCCTGGTATCCACGACCGCGGCCGCGTCCTCGGCCTCCGTAATGCTGAGCTGGGGGGCCGCCCTGTGGTGCTAGAGGTGGTGCCCCCCTCATGGGGCAGTTCCTCCAAATGTGCCCAATCTGATGACAAAGGAAGCACTCTGGTGGGGGATACGCCATTCCCCCGGGTCTCGGCATCTCCTGCATCCGAAGAGGTTGAGGGGCCAATATCACCTGTTCCCTCGGCTCCTGCCTCACATCCTGACGAGGCTGGTCCTCTGTCCTCCTCCCCTCTGATACAGCACCTCACCGCTGGTCATTTCTACCTCTCTGTCCCTGATCCTCTGCTGGCCACTTCCGGCCCCGGGTGGCGTGCCAATCTGCCTCAATCTTTTTTTCCATCTCCAAAATCTGGGAGATGGGCCCGTCAGATACAAACAACAAAGCCTCCCTCAAGTCCTCCCGCAGGACCTTATAGAACCTCCTGATATACCCTGCTTCGTCCAGCTGGTAGGAATCTGCGTATCGAGCCAGATGGTCGAACTCTCGATGGTACTCCACCACGGTCCGAGTGCCCTGCTTCAGCTATAAGAACCGCTCCTCCAAATCATCCCTGGCCGACTGCGGAATGAAATGCTCCAGTAGCGCGGCCCTGAACTCCTCCCAGGTAACCTTCGCAACCTCCCTATCGGCAAATGTCGTGTCCAACAGCGTCTTCCACCACCTCTTTGCATGGGACTCCAGGCAAGAGACAACCAGAGCCACCCTCTCCTCCCAGGGACACCGTATCCCGGTCAGCATCTCGTACATGATATCCAGCCACTCTTCCGTCCGAACCGCCGAATCTGTCCCCAAGTAGGACGGGGGAGACAGTCCTCGGAAGATGCTTAGCCAGTTGGCCCCCGGATTTGGTTGCGGGGCCGGAACCTGCTGGGCCCTGAAGGCCTCCAGGATGGCAGTCAGAGTTTGTCCCATGTCTGACTGAAGGAAAGGAGTGGGGACCGGTGGAGGTGGTGCAACACCCTGAGCCTGCTGAACTCCGCCTTGTGGCGTAGGCTGTGCTGGAGGCTGCGTAACAAAAACCCAAACTGAAAAAACATTCAATCTTAAATAAAAGTAGACAATTTATATGTGATCCCCATTTGGGCACACCACTGCTTCCGCTGCTTAGTTTGTCACCAAACTAAACTCACGCGGGGGTGACCCAGGGTTTGTGGACTGCTACTTTCTTCTGATCGATGTTTCCTCTGATACCACTTGTAAGACCCCCCTTTTTTTCTTTTTAAAACCTGGGGTCTTAGGCCCAGAGTCGCCGCTTTGCGGTGACACCTTCACGTCCTGAAGGGTCATCACCACAAGGCGCCGATTTTGCCGGCCAATTTGATCACAGAAAGGTAGCACAATAATTGAAGTAAGAGCAAGTCCACTGAAAGTAAACCACATATATAAAATAAAATCTCCACGAAGGGAGTGTCCACAGAATAACAATAACCAGAGTACTATAAATGCGGGCTTAAGCCCGATACATCATGTCCTCACTACAATCTCTCATGCGGAAGCAAAAACAGAAACTACTCTGGGCCGAGACTCACGGTCCTGGCTGTATGAATTCCGGAGCTAGACTGCCCCATCTCCAAGCGCACCGGTCTCTGGGGCCGCTCCTCCATGCTGGGCTCCACGATCCCCTAAATGATGCGGTTCGAAAACCGTTAGTCATAAAGACCAAGCCCTATCATCCCCTACCCCTTCCCCCATGGCTCCTAAGCACCGAACGGAGAGGAAGAAAGGGTAGGACGTGAAGGTGGAGATTTAATCAAGAAACAAATGGCATCGGAACTAATCTAGCAATTCTATAATAATATGACAGAAACAGAAAGTAAGAAAGGTAACCTTAACTTATGTACGAAAGCGCATAAGCCAAGGGATCTTCTGCAAGGCTCCTATCGTATAGAGTGTCCCATACCACTTATACCTTGGGGTGTCGGTTATCAAACAACAGCATGTATATATATTGAAATTAACCTTTGATTTATAAACTTGCCCACACAAGCTTATAGACCAAGGGGTCGTTTTGCAGGTCCTAACATATAAGCATCTCATACCACTTATACTTTAGGTGTCAGGGTTAAATGAATCGATTATGCTATGACATGCAAGTGGGTATGATGAAACATGCAAGTGTAACTCACACACCCGACTCTATGCACACAGACCTTTAGTTCCCCCTTTCGGAGCCGTTACCCCCAAGGATACCTCCGTAGTGGCAGACGGAAGCAGTGGATTGGGCCTCGCCCACCTCTAAACCAGTAAAGCACTACCGGTCAGACCTATCGTACGCCTCAACGCTTGGTGCACTAAGCGGATGCCTGCGTACTCTTGCCTGCTGGCGCACCGGACTTCTGTTGGCAAAGTGCTAACCACACTTGTCGAGTCAGCGTATTGGCGTCGGTGCATCGACCCTCCAATACCGATGACCCACCACCTTAATTTTTCATTCCCTTTTATGCACATGCAAGTTTAATCGTAAACACACAAAAGCCGAGCCGAAGCTCCCCGGACCGAAATGTCCGTCTCCAAACCAACCGAGTCGAAGCTCCCCGGACCGTCCCGTCCGTCTCTTAACCAACCGAGCCGAAGCTCTCATCAATCTTCCTGTGCCAACAGTGTTTGTGAAGGGTGCAGCCCTAGTTACTAAGTTACTCTTGTCGATTTGTTATTACAGTTTACGTTAGCCCAGGACTGCCCCCGGTATTCCCCGTGAAGTGCTCTCAAGGGGCACTAGGAACCAAGACAGCGGCATTACGGCCTGAAGTTCCCTTTCGCAAGGCACTTATTGTTATTGGTTGATCTCCCTTAACTCGATTCCCTTCTCATATTACGATAGACTATCCTAGGGTGATTTTAAACCTTCCACTCTTCGGGGAAGACGATCTTTCGTCGAACCCGAGCACCCCTTAACTCTAACTATCACCACTTCTCACTACTCTTCATACCATCCTATCATGATATCATCCACAATTGTCCACCCAAACAAAATGATTAACTCCAATGACTTTCTCGGATCATTTCTTATTTCAATTCACAAATTTGCTATGTGTAAACCGACCTAGACTATATGACGAACTAGTTATGCAACGATCCCAAACTTATCCAAATGCCCTTAATTATTTACTGGAGACTTATTAGGATATAAATGTCCTAAATCCAGAATGTGGTAATTTTCCCAATTTATCTGACATTTAATTAATTTTCCCAAAAATCTCAAGGGCTACCAGTTTGAACATGAACTACTCTAAGTCCTCATGCAAGATGTCCAGCAAATTTTATATAAATATTATGTTATCCCAATATGGTAAATCCAAGATAACACAATTTCTCGATCATCAAAAGGGCACTAAAATTATTTTAGAAATAATCTCTATCTTTTGTTATTTATGAATCAAGTACAGAAAATATCCATCCAAAAATTGTAAATTAATTATACTAAGCAGATAAGACATTCAAAATAATATTGGCCAGGTTTCATAATTTTCCAACAAGTATATCATCCATAATTAATTTTTAAACCATAAAACCCCTTTCTAACATCTGTGAATGAAGTACTAGAATTACTCAACTAAAAATCATACAAAAATTCAGGGGCAACTACTCTAACCTAAAACATTTACCTCGAAAATTTCATGAGGTTTCAATGAACAGAAATTTCTAAACAATTAAAACATCATTTAAGGCCATAGCAAGCTTTACAAATGAAGTGCTAGCAATAATCAACATAAAATTCCAGAAAAATTGCTATCAGTTCTACCTGATCCAAAACTCACTCTACCCGAATTTCACAGCTTTTAAGTAAGGTTTAGTGACTGGATTTACCTATTTGATATTTTATCCTAAAATTAAGATTAGGGTTTTAAGGTATCTACTTGTCTCCAAATTCTCCAAGATTCCATCCAGACAATTCTTATCAGGCCTTTATCAATTCCACAAAGTTTCAAAGTAATACAAGAGCAATTGCCCCCATATCCTTCACAATCCTCAAAACCCTTCATCTAGGGTTTGAGTTTGGATCCTAGGGTAAACCAACCCTAAACCACACCATTTTCTCCAAGTGGGTTATAATAACCCTTACAAGTCAGTGATCAAGATATCAGCCTCTTTGAGGTGATTTGACCTTTCCAAACTCTTAGTGCACTTTTTACTAAAAGATGTCTCACTAATGCCTAGTTATGGGTAGAAGATTTCCTACCCAAAACTCCTCCAAACTAGTTGGAATTTTGTACAGATCTAGGTTTCATAGCCAGGGACCACTCACCAAAATTTGGGAGGGTTTGGAGGTCATTTGACCACTTAAATAAATTTCTCTAACTTAATTAAATTAAAACAAAAAACTTTAGGCAAAGTATCTCCAAAAATTCCCATTTTTGGTCTGCCTTTAAGTTTTGCTAAGTTTAACCCCCTGCCCAAATTTCAGGTCATTCGGACAAGGGACGAAGAGTGGGCATCCATTTTAATTTCTGCCCAACTCTAAGTACAGCCCCCACTAAAACGGGTGCTGCAGTCGAACCTGTTACCCAAACGGGTTGAAATCAATTTTAAATTAAACTAGACTCAAAGGACTACAACTTTCGTGACTGGTCATTTTTCCTAAAACGGCCTCTAAGTGCCTTATTTTGCAGCCTCAAAATGTATTCAGATAATTTATCTTCCATTATGTATTATATACATAATTTATATATTATAAAATTGATTTTACTGTTCATCTTCTACATGAAACCGAAAACAGAACTCAGAAACCATTTTTCCTGTAACATTTCTGTGATCCGTCACCGGCCGTCCGGTCACTTCCCTGGCCAGCCACCACCACCACCACCTCCGTCGAGGCGATGGCTAGCGGCCGGCGGTGGTTTGGCCGCCTGAGGTGGCGGTTTTCGGCGAACTCGAAAATACATTTTTCATGGTTTTCCATGAAAACGAGAGATAGATCCGGCTCCGTTGAGCACGAACCTCCTTTCTAAGAATCCTAAGATCTACCATGAAAGAAGAAGCAGAGGAGGACCTTGTTCGCGGTTTGGAGGCGAGATGAACGACGGGATGCCATGGCGCGGTGATGGCGTTGCTGAACTTCTCCTACAGCAAGAGCAAACGTCTGAATTTGTTTGATTGAGCGTGTAAACTTCTCCTCTTGCTCCAAGTGGGCTTTTATAAGTCAGCAAGTGGGGAGGTGAAAGGGTAAAGCCTTAATGGTCATGAAGGCTCCTCCTAATAACATTTCGGTTACGGTGAAGGGATAAGAAATGGTGGAAGATAAAAAGGTATATCCAGTTGACGGTTTTCTATTAGACCACATCTCCTTATTTTATTAAGAAATTACAGTAGGAAACGGCTCATAATTTATTCCCACGCGTGTTAGAATAATTTCGGGCCTGAACCGTCGTTTCGGTCAATGTCACGGGCGTGACACATAGGTCACGGGCGTGACAGGCCCGGGTGACCAATTCTGGGGTCGACGATCGTCGAACTGAGATCGACGGTCGTTGAAGGGTGGTCACACCTTGGGTCACGGGCGTGATACCTTGGTCACGGGCGTGACACGCCCATATGGCAAAATCTGAGGTCGACGACCGTCGAACTGAGATCGACGGTCGTCGAAGGGTGGTCACGGGCATGACGCCTTGGTTACGGGCGTGACACGCCCGAATGGCGAAATCTGAGGTCGACGACTGTCGAAATGAGATCGACGGTCGCTGAAGGTGGTCACGCCCTAGGTCACGGGCGTGACACCTTGGTCACGGGCGTGACAGGGCCGGGTCGAAAATTCTGCGCCCGACGATCGTCTCCCTGAGATCGACGATCGTCGAAGGAGTCACGCCCTAGGTCACGGGTGTGACCTAGTGGTCACGGGCGTGACCAACCCGTGACCCGAAATCTTGGTCGATTCATTTCAATTTTTGGGCTTCCTAAGGTTCTGTGACGACCAACCGACTCCTAGGGGTCTAGCCGGAAATGAGATGTTACATGACATTTGTTGTATGAGCGGCATTTGTCATTGGGGCATCATTTTTCGTGGGTGCGGCATATATGATGGGTGTGACATTTGTCGTGGGGGCGACATTTATCGTGGAAGCGACATTTTTGTGGACTTTAGCAGGTGGTGTTTTTAAGCCTTTTTTGAAGTGACCTACATAACTTTAGGACCCCTTTAGTAGGTTTAGGACCCCTACGAAAAAGTGGAGAGAGGGGGTTCGTTTGATCAGATGTCTGCTGCAAAATAGATTCAGATCGGACGGCTCAAGTCACTCCAATGAATTTAAAATTCATGTCTTTGATATTTCTATTATAGTGGTAGATATATATATCTATATATATATATATATACATATATATACGAGTGACAAGCACGGGCTTTCGGCCCAAAGGTATTTGTCATGGGTGCGACATTTGTCGTGGGGGCGATATTTGTCGTGGGGGCGACGTTTGTCGTGGGGGCGACGTTTGTCGTGGGGGCGACGTTTGTCGTGGGGGCGACGTTTGTCGTGGGCGGCGACGTTTGTCGTGGGCGGCGACATTTGCCATGGGCGGCGACATTTGTGGTGGGCGGCGACATTTGTGGTGGGCGGCAACATTTGTCGTGGGGGTGACATTTGTTGTATGAGCGGCATTTGTCGTTGGGGCATCATTTTTCGTGGGTGCGGCATATATGATGGGTGTGACATTTGTTGTGGGGGCGACATTTATCGTGGGAGCGATATTTTTTGTTTGCAGTGTCATTTTTCATGACAGCGACATTTATCGTGGGGTCGACATCTGTCGTGGGTGCGACATTTGTCGTGGGTGCGACATTTGTCGTAGGGCCAAAATTTATTTTTGGTAGACATATTTTGTGGTTGCGACCTTGATCGTGGGAGCGATATTTATCGTGTTGGTGATATTTTTCGTGGGGGAGACATTTGTCGTGATGGCAACAATTGTCGTGGCTCTCTCTTTTGATGTAGGGGCAACATTTGTCGTGGGGGCGACATTTATTGTGGGCAACGATAATTATCGTGACGGCTAAATAATTTAATGTTTATAAAATCAATTTATTGAACAACAACAGATGAGAAAAAAATGAAAACAATTGGTTGTTATAAATAATTCTATGACATCGACTCATGTTCATTCCAACTCTAACGTAAACTTCACTATTTTTAGCATCAATTTCTTTTTCTTCGCATGCCCTTATCATTCTTTGACTTTGCATAGTCCTTCATTATTGAGTCTATGAATCCTAAAAAACAAATAATTTTTTAGTTTTTACATACAAAATATTGATTTTTCTTAATTGATCTTCGCAGGTGAAATGGAATGAATTAAAACTGTTGTTTGGTTGTAGTTTTCATACCTTATTTGTTGTCGTCGTCGGGTCCACCCGATCAAAAAACTCCTTGAAGACCACATTCTTCATGTACACACCTTCATGTCCTTCGATAGCATAGTTTTTGACTAAAACTTTTGTGGATTGTGCTGAAACCCCTCTTGATAAAACAACATACAGTTGACCATGACTGAAGACGTGATTTGGAAGATAGATCCCGACATTTCTAATTGTCTGGCCCTGAGATTTGTTAATTGTTAGTGTGAAACTCAATTTGACCGGAAATTGTTTCCTCATTAATTCGAATGACATCTTGTAATCTTCTGTGCTTTTTAGCGGAATGCGCAGAATGAAGACTCTGAGACCCTTGAAATGCCCTACCAATATAATTGCTTCAATAATATTTCTTCCAAATCTGCGACAAATTAGTCTTGTGCTGTTGCATAATCCAATTTTAGTATCAATATTTTGGAGAAGCATAATTGGATATCCACGCTTCAGTGTTAGTTTGTGTGTTGCCAGATTACTTGGATTAATATAATTTAAAATTTCGGGAGATATAAATTATGATTATGATCTGAAACTGAGTCGTAAGAGTAGTAAGTTGTGCTATCTCCCGGGAATATGTCCATGCATTTTTCATTCAACTTGTTAACGTCTTCATTTAATTGAGTTATTAGAGCTCTTGTCTCCATATACTCAGCACCAGTACTGTTGGCATCATAAGTTTGCATATTTGGAAAAACAAAATTAATTAAATCATCAATTGATTGCTCCCCTTCCCAAGACATAACAATTGAGTCAAAAAGGCGTATCATGTCATTTTCTATTGTTGGCTCCACGCCATTTCCGACCCGTAGCAAGAATTTCGCAAATTCGATGTCATTGCGTGCCCTCAAATTTTCTTTTAATTTAAGTATCTTGACACTCGGCCATAAGTTAGACTCAACAATGCTTGAGCGTATTATTTCCAATCTTGTGCCATTCACAACAATGGGCATCACATGTCTGAAATCTCCTCCCATGATAAGTACCTTCCCACCAAAAGGCTTGTATATATCTAGTACATCTTGTAATGTACGATCTAGTATTTCAAATGTTTTCCAGTTAGTCATGAGTGCTTCGTCCCAAATAATAGCTGATGAAAGATCAACCAATTTTCGCAGATCGGACTGTTTACTGTTAGCGCAATTTAGTACATTTTTAAGTTTAATAGGTATTTTGAACTTGGAGTGAGCTGTGCCTCCGCCTGGGAGCAAATTTGCTGCTATTCCTGAAGTTGCAGTTGCAATCACAATACGACCTTCGTTGCGGAATGTAGCTAATATAGATCGATAGAGGAACATTTTACCAGTTCCTCCAGGACCATCAACGAAGAAAATGCCTCCATTTCCTTCTCTTATGCAAGTGCATATAGTGTTGTATGATGTTTGTTATCCATGATTTAGTAGCGATGTTGAATTTAGATCAGAAGGCGATATTGGAATTGAAAATTCATTGTCAACCAAACCCGGCATGTCTACTGAGTATTGTATGTGCTTAACCGTGGCAAGTCAAAAAATTTTGTGCTTTTGTTATATTGCTCAAAGATATTATCTAATTCACAAATTAATCTATTTACTAAGAAAGTACTATTTACAGTGCTTGTGCTACTGTAATCTTCGATCATCGCAGCATGGTTTTCATCCCATAAAGTTCTTACTCCGTATGGTTGATAGTACAGTAATATTATTACAAATAATCTTCGCAGTGCAGCTGGCTTCCTGAAATTTCTGGCTTCCGCTAGACATTCTCTGATATTATTGTCTTCTTCGAGTAGGCCTTGTTTCTCAGTAGCTTCCTTAAAGGTAGTGTAACGAATTGCAAAGCCCCCGATTTTTCGATAATTTTATTTAAATGGGAAACATCATATTTATGACGTCGTGGCATTACCTTTAACGTCAAGTTGACGGCGCAATGCCGTAAAGGCATTTTCGCGTCCAAGCAGTCAAGTCGGTCGAATTCTTGTTGTAATAGGAAAAATTTTGCATTTGGAATTTAAGTTAAGTAATTTTTGACTTACTCATCAAGTTTCGTCGCGATCCGAGCGATATTTGGGCCTCTGCGTTTTTCCAAAGTTTTGTGGAATTTATGTTCGTCGTAAACTTTGAAAACTTATATCTCGAGAATGGCTCGTCTGATTTTAGTTTTGACTTTGCCGTTGTGTTCGTAGCGTCTGTGTTCACCTACGACGTGAGTTTCGTTCAATTCAGCGCGCGTTTGAGCCTCCGTTTTGATCTCGCATTTCCTTATTCAAAAAAATATAAATACGATTATTTTAATATTAAAGTACTATTCAAAAATGAAAAGTACTATTCATTCTTATAGTTTGATCAAAAGGTATATTTTCAAAGAAATTGTTTTTCTGCATTCCTTATACTCGAGTGTTTTTCTCTCCTCTCGTGTAGGTGTCCTGTTCATGTAAAAGAATTCTGTCAAGTTACTCGAGTGGTTTTTGTTGTCACGAGTACTTCTTCTTAAGTTACTCAAGTCCTGTTTATTTCACTCGAGTTATGTATTGATCTACTCGAGTAGTCGTTTTCTACCTCTCGAGTACTCGTAAGCTTGTTCTCGTGTAGTCCTATTTATTTCACTCGAGTCCTGTAATGATCTACTCGAGTAGTCGTTTTCTACCTCTCGAGTACCCGTAAGCTTGTTCTCGTGTAGTCCGTTGAAGTCTGCGTTCGGGCGCATTTTGAGGGTCAAAACGGTGCCGTATGAAAAATTAGCTAACATGAAATTTGTTTGTCTCGACGAGATCTACAATTTTCATGTTGGGCACTTTTCGATTTGAAGCCATACTAGACCTCTAATTTTATTTTCCGCGAAACTGCTTGTATTTAAACCGTTTTTTTTATATATTTAGACAAAACTTTTTATAACTACTTATATATATACATATGTTCTTATACTTAGGGTATTTAGAAAAATAGGAATACTTCATCTTCTCCGATTCTTTCTCCCGAACCAGAGCGGCGTGAGCGAGAGAGAGAATATTTCGTGAATCTTCCGGTGGCCGCCAACGGAGCTCCGGTGCTCGAAATCTTCAATCGAGCGCAGATCTAGAAAGCTCTCATCGAGAGCTACGCTATCGTGGTAAATTTTTCCCCTTTCCTTGAGTTTTCTCGTTAGGGTTTTTCGGCCCTAACCCCCTTTTCGATCATTTTTTGTATAGATTTCAACTTCCTCCACCTCTTTTGCCCCGATCTGTGACGTGGACTGATTTGGAGAACTTTTCTGGTAAAACCAAGACAAGTGGTGGTTTCCCCTCATTTTTCCTTGTCCGATTTGATGGTAACGATTCAGTTTTTATGTTCTTTAAAATTTTCTGCATTTTGTCTTCCAAGTTATTGCTACGATTAACCTTTTTGGATGATCACTCGATGTTGTAAGATTTTGTCATGGTGAACTTGATCTTATCATGATATATTTATTTGTTCTTGAAGTGTCTTATTGATGGCTTTAAATGTCTTACCTATCGTTTTTGAACGTATTAGAGTTTGTCTAGGATTGTAAATCGTTCATAGGGGTTGATCAACTATGTCTTGAAACTAGAAGTGTCAAGTAGAGTCTGACGAGCCAAATCTCGAGATATATTTTTTGTGTTGTGGTTTCTTTGGGTTTCTAAAATTTGCGGGAGTTAGTGGATAAACCCACCTCCGCATTGTCTGACTCCTTTATTGTACCTTGTGGAGGTCTAACGGGTTTTCGGGCAACTGCGGTGTATGGTGGAGAGTATGAGACTCCCTCACAGTTAAGCGCATAAATTATTCGTGAGGGGTGTGTCCAGTTGAGTGACCACCTCGCTCGTGTTTTTGGGGTAGGGCCGACCACAGGTGCTTAGTAAAGCTAGTTAAATTTCTTCCTTGTGTTTTTACTTTTGTTGTTCCCTTTTTGGCTTGGGAAACCTGGTGTATTTGTTGGAGTACGTGACGATTCACGTAAGTAGTTCTTTCCTTTCCTGTTCGATACCGTACTTCAGTACTGTTGGTCTTGGGTTGGTACCCCATTTGACCTTTGTTTTATTTTGTTTACTTCTCTACCGCCATTTGTCCCTCTTGCTGAGGTGTTCTGTCTTTGGAATGCCTCAGGTTCGGAGCATTAGCAGGTAGCAGAGCCGGTTTTGGAGCCCTTGAAGCAGGCTGGCTGTGGTTTTTCCCCTCGCCGTAGCAAGGTAGTTTGTTGTTTTAGTTTTCTTTGCTTAGTTTCAGACATATTCATACTGTGGGTTCATGTCAGGTTGTTGACGCCCACAGGATTGTTGATTTCTTTTGACACTTGCTAGCTGATGTGATTTTCTTATGTTTGGTGTATATTACTTGCTCTTTGGGATGATTTATTGCTAGGATTGCATGTTAGATATTTTTAACCTATAAAACCCTACTATTAGTAAAGCATACTTGTCATCTCTTTCAAAACTAAGACATTACTTTCTATTTAGCGTAAAGACTTTTCTATACTTATTATAAATCTAGGGTTTGCATAGTATGAGTTATTCCTCGGGGACATTTATACTCATGTAGAATATTAGAGTCAATTTAAACAAGTATCTTCTGCAAGCGTATAACTTATATTTTAAATCGTGGACTAGATGATTCACTAAGCCGAAGGATACGGCTATCATCATAACTTAAACTGGATTTTATTCATAACAATTTATGTTTCCTTTTAAAATCGTAGAGTTTGGAGTATTACCTGAACGTCTGTAGTTATCCCCTGCACGGCGTGGCATCACGACGCGTATTTTCCCCCTTGCTCTGATATAATTATATTGTTGGGGAAAAATGCGGGTTGTGACAGTTGGTATCAGAGGGAGGTTGCTTGACAATTGGTCGGGCAACCTTCCCTTGTTAGTGTTAGTTGCTTAGTGTCATATCATACACACACCGATGTGTCATCAATATGTCTTGGTTGAAGCATGAACACTACACTCATAAGCATGATTAGAAATATACAGGGCATATTATGTAGTATGGGATGCATAATATGTGTTTGTATATGGATCCACCATAGGTGGCAACATGTGAGGGTTATGTAGTATGGGATGCATAACCTCACCACATGAATGCCCATTAGCACGTTTTTTTTCGTTACATGCAATATTATGTAGTATGGGATGCATAATATTGCATGTGTACGCCGCTCATAACATGCATTAAGGCTTTTTATAGAATTCATAGCACCACATGCATAGCATAACATAACATAACCACAACATGCCAAACTAAAGATTTACCTGATGACATATGTACACACATGATTTTAAATAAGAGTAAAGAATTCATGCATTCATATCATAGGCACATGAGTCAATAGGATGATAGGATATCATCCTGAGTAGTACATATCATCATCATATAATCCCAGAGCAAGTGACAACTTAAGCAAGTGTCTTTCAAGTATGGTCTGAACTAGTTTTGTTTGCCCTAGTCGTAATCTAGGATTTTAATTGGGTTATTCGTTTGCCTTTTTAGAAATGCCTCCAAAGCGTATTACGACGAGATCGACTCCCCAATCGGAGGGTGAGTCGTCAGGTGCGCAGAGTGATGCGTTGATTGAGAGTTTGCGCCAGAGCAACGAAGCTCTGTCAAGGCAAGTAGTTGCGATGCAAACACAAATTCAGTCATTGTTGTCTACCGCTCCAGCGCGGCAACCTTCAGTGCAAGAGCCTGCCTTGGGTCAAGTCTTGCCTGATACCCCTGCTCCTCTGGTGGTTCTAGTGGCAATACCACCAGAAATTAATTTCATATCGCATTTCCAGCGATTGGGACCTCCCACCTACGACGGGAGTGCTGACTTTATGATTTTGGATGATTAGATCATCTCAATTGAGGAGATGTTTTCGTATTCCGGGATTCTAGAAGCCCAGAAGGTTATGATTGCAGCCTATTAGTTAAAAGGCCTAGCAAAGAGTTGGTGATTCGTGAAAAGGAGAGTCTGAAGGAAGGCTGTTCCTGGGACTCTTTTAAGAAGATGTAGCTGAAAAATTTTCTGCCCTCGGTCGAGTAGGACCGTCTCATGAATAACTTCCTGCATTTGAAGTAGAGACAGCTTACGGTGAGTGAATATGAGATTGAGTTTAGCAAGTTGAGTAGATTTGCTCCCGATTTGGTAGCTTCGGAGGAGGGAAGAGTGAAACATTTCCTGGGAGGACTAAGAAGTGATGTCCAGCAGTGGGCATGCGCTTATGGAGCTGATAGTTATGTTGTGGCAGTGGAAGCCGCACTAAAGGTTGAAGCGATTGAAAATTCCAAGAAATGCGGTGCTGCAGCGAGGAAAGAGAAAAGGAAGGGTGTTGAGGATGGTAGCTCCAGGGCATCTGGCCCTTCTTCGAAGAAGAAAGGTAAGGAAGTGTGTAGTTTCTATGGTTGTCCTGGCCACCCTTACGAAAGGTGTTTCAAGAGAACAGCAACCCTGAAGCAGCAGTAAGTGCACGCCATCCAAGGTGCACCCAAGGGAGAGCTTGTGTGCTCGTTCTATGCAAGGAAGGGTCATGATGTGAGTCGGTGTTGGATGAAAGAAAGGACCTGCTTCCAGTGCGGGCAGAAGGGACACCAGAAATCTTCGTGCCCCTAGGCTCAATCCCCACTACAGCCTGCCCCGCTTCGAGCTCTGCCGCCGCCACCAACCCTAGATAAAGGAAAAGGAAAGCTGAACATGATGACTAGCGAGGAAGCTCAAAACTCTACGCAAGTTATTTCAGGTTAGCCCCAGTCTATTTTATCCCTATTATTTATCGTTGTTGCCCTAGCTATCGTTCGTTTAGTTATGTATGTTACGGTTTTAGGGGAGTTTAAGGTGTGGAATAGGTGGGCGCGCGTTCTGCTCGATTCGGGTGCCACCCATTCCTTTGTGGCCAGGAGGTTTGTTGATAAACATCGCCTGGATGTTGATCAATTAAGAGACTCCTTCAACATCAAGCTTCCCTTCGGTGATTCGGTGATATCCAATCAAGGAGTTCTGAGATGCCCTATTCATCTTGGCAACTTTCTGGCCGTTGCGGATCTGATAATTTTAGACCTGGCTGATTTTGATGTGATTTTGGGCATGAACCTGCTGTCCAAGTATGATGTAGTCATCCAGTGCAAGGCAAAAAGACTGGACTTCAGGATGGGCAATGGCCAACCTATGAGCGTCTATGGATTTCAAGACAGAGTTTCCCCTGTCATTTCTGCGGTACGTGCTATAAAGTCTGGTTGCGAGGCATTTTTAGTTTCTATTTCTGCTCTGGAAACAGCTTCTGTTACACCACGTCTCGAGGATGTCTCGGTGGTGCGAGAGTTTCTAGATGTCTTTCCTGATAGTCTTCCAAGACTTCCTCCTGAGAGGGAGATTGAGTTCGTGATTGACCTCGAGCCAGGCACTCGTCCCATCGCCAAAGCACCGTACCGTATGGCTCCGCGTGAGTTGGATGAGTTGCGTACTCAACTCGATGAGTTGCTGAGGTGTGGTTTTATTAGACCAAGTTCTTCTCCGTGGGGTGCTCCGGTTTTATTCGTAAGGAAGAAGGATGGATCGATGAAGCTTTGCATCGATTATAGGGAATTAAATAAGGTGACCGTTAAGAATAGATATCCCCTGCCAAGGATCGATGATCTGTTCGATCAGTTGCATGGTAGCTCGGTATTTTCAAAAATCGATCTTCGCTCAGGCTACCACCAGTTGAAGATTTGTGAGGAAGATATTCCCCGAACCGCATTCCGTTCACGACATGGACATTATGTGTTTTTGGTGATGTATTTCAGTTTAACCAATACACCCTCTGCTTTCATGGATTTGATGAATAGGGTGTTTAAAGATTTCTTGGACCGATTCGTTATTGTGTTCATAGATGATGTCCTAGTGTATTCCCACAATGTTGAGGAGCATACTCAGCGTTTGCGTTTGGTTTTTTCGACCCTGAGGGAGCATAAGCTATATGCGAAGTTGAGCAAATGTGAGTTTTGGCTACCTCAGGTGTCCTTTCTGGGTCATGTGGTAAGCAAGGATGGTATTTCTGTAGACCCGACCAAGATTTTTGCCGTGATGGAATGGGAAATACCTTCTACACCTAAGGAGATTAGGAGCTTCTTAGGCCTCACTGGCTATTATAGAAGATTCGTGGAAGGATTTTCGGTGTTGTCTGCTTCTTTAACTAGACTTACTCAGAATAATACTGCATTCATTTGGAGTGATAAGTGTTAAGAGGCTTTCCAAGAGTTGAAGAAGAGACTGTGTACTGCCCTAATTTTAACCTTACCTACTGAAGGAGTGGAGTATGTTGTGTATGTCGATGCATCACACATCGGACTTGGTTGTGTTTTAATGCAAGATGGTAAGGTGATCACGTATGGATCGAGGCAGCTAAAGATTCACGAGAGAAACTATCCTACGCACAATTTAGAGTTTGCTGCCATAATTTATGCGCTGAAGCTGTGGCGACACTTATTGTATAGCGCGCTGTGCAAGATCTATACGGACCATAAGAGTTTGAAGTACGTCTTCACTCAGAAGGAACTAAATCTACGCCAGAATCGGTGGCTAGAATATGTGGCAGATTATGAAGTAGAAATTCTTTATCATCCAGGAAAGACTAATGTAGTAGCCAATGCTTTGATTAGAAAGACCACTAAAATTTTTAATCTATCGGTACAGTCCTTAGTAGAAGAATTCTTGTTGATGAACATCGAGATTGGGAGTAGTTCTATGCCTGCTAGTTTGGAAGCAGAAGTGCCCTCTTGGATTTCCCTTACTAGGGTGCACCAAAAGGATGATCTGGAATTGTTGCACCTCTGGAATAGAACTGAGAAAGGAGAGTTACCTGATTTTTCTTTGGACGAGCTAGGTACTCTGAAATATCGGGGTAGATTTTGTATTCCTTACATGGGTGACATCCGGGCTAAAACTTGTGAAGAAGCTCATGGTTCAAGTGTTTCCTATCATCCTGGTTCTACCAAAATGTATAAGGATCCAAAGCAAATTGTTTGGTGGGCAGGGATGAAGAGCGATATCGCAAAGTTTGTATCAGAATGTTATACGTATCATCGTGTCAAAGCTGTTCATATAAGGCCTGGTGGTAAATTGACACCGCTTGATATTCCAAGTTGGAAATGGGAGAGTATTTCAATGGATTTTATCACCGGTCTACCAAACTCTCCCCGTGGGCATGACTCCGTTTGGGTGATAGTCGACAGATTGACAAAGTGTGCCCACTTTGTTCCGTTTAAGATTGGGTATTCGATGAAGAAGATAGCTGAGCTATATCTTGAAAAGGTCATCAGGTTATATGGAGTGCCTGTTAGCATTGTATCAGATCGGGACTCCAGATTTATGTCTCGCTTTTGGAAGAGCTTGCAAGAGGGGTTGGGTACCGACTTGAGGTATTCCACCGCCTACCATCCGCAGACGAATGGGCAAACAGAAAGAGTAAATCAGATCGTGGAGGACATGATTAGATGTTATATTTTGGATCATGATGGTGCTTGGGATGAGCGTCTCAGACTCATGGAGTTTGCTTACAATAATAGTTATCAAGAGAGCTTGCAGATGACCCCATTTGAGGCCTTATATGGGAGGCATTGTAGGACTCCCTTATTTTGGGCTGAGGTTGGTGAGAGACCATTGCTAGGTCCGGAAGCCCTTGAGGAGATGAATTGTGCGGTGACTCATATTCGAGAGAAGCTTCGTGTAGCACAAGAGCGTTATGAGAAATATGCTAATCGACGAAGGGTCGATTTGGAGTTTGCTGTTAGGTACTGGGTTTTTCTGAAAGTTTCTCCGATGCCAGGTGTAAAAAGATTTGGAAGGAACCACAAGTTAGACCCCCGGTATGTGGGACCTTTTCAGATTCTGGAGCGCATCGGAGTGTCAGCTTATCGAGTGGAATTACCTGCTACCTTCCCTGGTGTCCACGATGTGTTCCATGTGAGCCAGTTGCGGAACTGTGTTCGTAGTGATCGTCAAATTTTTGACTCGGTGCCCCAAATTCAGCCCAATCTGTCGTATGTGGAAGAGCCTGTCTGCATTTTGGAATCTCAAGAGCGTGTCTTGCGAAGAAAGACCATCCCCATGGTTAAGATTCTTTGGAAAAATCAAGACGTCGAGAGCGCGACGTGGGAATTGGAATCAGCAATGAGAGAATCTCATCTGCACCTCTTCTCCTAGTTTCGGGTACGTCGATATGTTTTAAGTTACGTTTGATTTATCATTTTGATCTGGTTTTGGAGTTGTGTTAAGTTTCGGGACGAAACTTCTTTTTAGGGGGAGTGACTGTAACTTCCCCGATTTTTCAATAATTTTATTTAAATGAGAAACATCATATTTATGACGTCGTGGCGTTACCTTTAACGTCAAGTTGACGGCGCAATGCCGTAAAGGCATTTTCGCGTCCAAGCGGTCAAGTCGGCCGAATTCTTGTTGTAATGGGAAAAAATTTGCATTTGGAATTTAAGTTAAGTAATTTTTGACTTACTCGTCAAGTTTCGTTGCGATCCGAGCGATATTTGGGCCTCGGCGTTTTTCCAAAGTTTTGTGGAATTTATGTTTGTCGTAAACTTTGAAAACTTATATCTCGAGAATGGCTCGTCTGATTTTGGTTTTGACTTCGCCGTTGTGTTCGTAGCGTCTGTGTTCGCCTATGGCGTGAGTTTCGTTCAATTCGGCGCGCGTTTGGGCCTCCGTTTTGATCTCGCGTTTCCTTATTCAAAAATATATAAATACGATTATTTTAATATTAAAGTACTATTCAAAAATGAAAAGTACTATTCATTCTTATAGTTTGATCAAAAGGTATATTTGCAAAGAAATTGTTTTTCTGCATTCCTTATACTCGAGTGTTTTTCCCTCCTCTCGTGTAGGTGTCTTGTTCATGTAAAAGAATTATGTCAAGTTACTCGAGTGGTTTTTGTTGTCACGAGTACTTCTTCTTCAGTTACTCGAGTCCTGTTTATTTCACCCGAGTCCTGTATTGATCTACTAGAGTAGTCGTTTTCTACCTCTTGAGTACCCGTAAGTTTGTTCTCGTGTAGTCCTGTTTATTTCACTCGAATCTTGTATTGATCTACTCGAGTAGTCGTTTTCTACCGCTTGAGTACCCGTATGCTTGTTCTCGTGTAGTCCGTTTCAGTATGCGTTCGGGCGCATTTTGAGAGTCAAAATGATGTCGTATTGAAAAATGGATAACATGAAATTTGTTCGTCTCGACAAGATCTACAACTTTAATGTTGGGCACTTTTCAATTTGAAGCCATACTAGACCTCTAATTTTTTTTTCCGCGAAACTGCTCGTATTTAAACCGTTTTTTTTATATTTAGACAAAACTTTTTATAACTACATATATATATATATATATACATATGTTCTTATACTTAGGGTATTTAAAAAAATAAGAATACTTCATCTTCTCCGATTCTTTCTCCCGAACCAGAGCGGCGTGAGCGAGAGAGAAAATATTTCGTGAATCTTCCGGTGGCCGCCGACGGAGCTCCGGTGCTCGAAATCTTCAACCGAGCGCAGATCTGGAAAGCTCTCATCGAGAGCTACGCTATCGTGGTAAATTTTTCTCCTTTCCTTGAGTTTCTCGTTAGGGTTTTTCGGCCCTAACCCCCTTTTCGACCATTTTTTGTCTAGATTTCAACTTCCTCCATCCTCTTTTGCCCCGATCTGTGACGTGCACTGATTTGGAGAACTTTTCTGGTAAAACCAAGGAAAGTTGTGGTTTACCCTCATTCCTCCATCCTCTTCTTGAAGTGTCTTATTGATGGCTTTAAATGTCTTACCTATCATTTTTGAACGTATTAGAGTTTGTCTAGGATTGTAAATCGTTCATAGGGGTTGATCAACCATGTCTTGAAACTAGAAGTGTCAAGTAGAGTCTGACGAGCCAAATCTCGAGATATATTTTTTGTGTTGTGGTTTCTTTGGGTTTCTAAAATTTGCGGCAGTTTGTGGATTAACCCACCTCCGCATTGTTTGACTCCTTTATTGTACCTTGTGGAGGTCTACCGGGTTTTTGGGCATCTGCGGTGTATGGTGGAGAGTATGAGACTCCCTCGCAGTTAATCGCATAAATTATTCGTGAGGGGTGTGTCCAGTTGAGTGACCACCTCGCCCGTGTTTTTGGGGTAGGGCCGACCACAGGTGCTTAGTAAAGCTAGTTAAATTTCTTCCTTATGTTTTTTACTTTTGTTGTTCCCTTTTTGCCTTGAGAAATCTGGTGTATTTGTTGGAGTACGTGACGATTCACGTAAGTAGTTCTTTCCTTTCCTATTCGATACCTTACTTCAGTACTGTTGGTCTTGGGTTGGTACCCCGTTTGACCTTTGTTTTATTTTGTTTACTTCTCTGCCGCCATTTGTCCCTCTTGCTGAGGTGTTCTGTCTTTGGAATGTCTCAGGTTCAGAGCATTAACAGGTAGCAGAGCCGGTTTTGGAGCCCTTGCAGCAGGTTGGCTGTGGTTTTTCCCCTCGCTGTAGCGATGTAGTTTGTCTTTTTAGTTTTCTTTGCTTAGTTTCAGACATATTCATACAGTGGGTTCGTGTGAGGTTGTTGACGCCCACAGGATTGTTGATTTCTTTTGACACTTGCTAGCTGATGTGGTTTTCTTATGTTCGGTGTATATTACTTGCTCTCTGGGATGATTTATTGCTAGGATTGCATGTTAGATATTTTTAACCTATAAAACCCTACTATTAGTAAAGCATACTTGTCATCTCTTTCAAAACTAAGCCACTACTTTCTATTTAGAGTAAAGACTTTTCTATACTTATTATAAATCTAGGGTTTGCATAGTATGAGTTATTCCTCAGGGACATTTATACTCATGTAGAATATGAGAGTCAATTTAAACAAGTATCTTCCGCAAGCGTATAACTTATATTTTAAATCGTGGACTAGATGATTCACTAAGCCGAGGGATATGGCTACCGTCATAACTTAAACTGGATTTCATTCATAACAATTTATGTTTCCTTTTAAAATCGTAGAGTTTGGAGTCTTTCCTGAACGTTTGATGTTATCCCCTGCACGGCGTGGCATCACGACGCGTATTTTCCCCCTTGCTCTGATATAATTATATTGTTGGGGAAAAATGCGGGTTGTGACACGAATACCATGGACGGTATATAGGTAATTAAATGATGTTGGTGCTGGAATATGATTAAGCAGAAGGCGTAAATAGAAGCGCTCACCCTAGGTTGGCGATACAACTACATACGCCCTACTACTGTTCGATTTTGAACTCTTCTTATCCATTTTTGTGAAGGTGTTAGCCACCTGTAGTGTTTTGTAAAGTCAACATATAAGTAATGTATAGTTTCTAATCTATTGTTGTATGTTCTGAAGAATTCTGTTAGCATTGTTTGTGTATTCCGTTCATTAGCCAGTACATCGGAGATAGATTGATTGTTTCGAAATTGAACCTGATGTTGATCTGGCAGATGTATTTGCAACCGAACTACAGAAGGGAATGTTTGGTACATATGAAACTTGAAAAGCTTCCACGATGCCTCAGGCGCACAAATCCAATGACCGTCAACATATTTACTAACTTCATCATAGTTTGGTCCCGGACGCAACTCAAATGCAACCCAGTCAGGACCCTTGTACACATGTACAAATATTTGATACTCTTAATGCTGCTCCATATTTCCACATTAATGTGACAACCGTATTTAAGTAGAAGCCATGGGTTGCACAGAACAACCCATCCATTTTCAGCCATAAAGTCTCCATCTCTTCCAAGAGGAATTGCTTTGTTGTCATCACGACGATGATAAAGTGGGTAAGAATCCAAACCGTGTGTAGTAGCTTGCACGAAAGGTTTTGGAAACCCTTTTTTACATACATTATTTTTCATGCACTGCACATTTGGTTTTAAGCGACCACATGGTCCGTGCAACATATGTCTAAGCACAGTATTGTATAACTCTGGTTCTTGTGCTTGTATTGGTATTTCGGCTTTGACAACGCAATCATAATCATCAGGATTACTTAGCTTATCATGTTCACTGAAAATAAATAGCATATGCGTGTGCAAAAGACCTCTTTTTTGGAACTCTACCACATAAACGTGTGCTACAACTCTACCTAGAATGCCCTTATAGAAGATGTCGTCCTTTAGACATTGCAATTTAGCCTGAAATATTCTTGAGATTAAATCTGGTTGAACTTGCGGCGTTTGTCCAGGATGAAGCTCATTCGTTATCTTTGGCCACGAAGGATTACAAGTCATTGTTAAGAAAATATCTGGCCTTCTAAAATTCCGTACAACTCCCATAATATCTTGATATCGCCGGAACATGTCTCGTGGGCTTCCAATAAAAGAAGATGGCAAAATTTTCCTACGACCGACATTATCTGTAACGAGGTAATGTGATTGTCAAAAATAGAAGATAGATTTGTTGAAGTTAAAAAATGCTTTAAATTCAATGGGGAATCTTTGTACTTGCATCATTTTCACCGCTTTGTAAGCAATCCTGTAGTCTTTGATATAGCTCGGCTCTTACATCGCTCTGATGCGATCTAATCTACCGTATTTTTTGTGTTTCAATTTTTATGTACATATCGACGATGTACTGTTGTAGTAGACGACCTACATAGTGAAGTAAAGAAATTTCGTTTGCACGGACCTACGTGTCGATAGTATAATTAAATTAGTAAATATTCAATAGTATTGTTGTTTTTTGCTTAAGTAAGGGCAATTGTGAAAGTACCTATAGTTGGAAGGAGTAGTATTCGCAACAACTTGTTCTATCTACATGATGTAATAGTTCATCGCCACGCCAACCGTATGTCCCATGAGGAAAGTGTTGGTTCCCTAGTTTTGATTTGGGCCATGTCATCTCAATTAGGCTTAATTGACCCAAGAATTATCTATGGTCAATGGTTAGACTAAAGGTTAGTCTACCCTTAGGTTAGGTTAGTTGAGATTGGATTGAAATGAAAATTGGTTAAGTAGAATTATGCTCGACGATAGTCGAATATCGCTTGACGATCTTCGATTGATGATCGACGATCTCAGAGTTATATGAGCTCTGAAGTGGGATCGACGATCTGCTTATTCAGATCGACGATCGTGTGCCCTGGTCGACGATTTTTGTGAAGACAGTTTTTCTTCAGGTCGACAATCTGCTTGTTCAGATCGACGATCTTCGATCTTTGGTCGACGCTTTCTGTCTGCTATTATCTATATTCATTTCATTTGATCATTGTTTTATTTCCTCTTATTTAAGACATATTTTATTCAGAATATTCTACTTAATTTAATGTTTATATTCTTTTGCTTATTTGCAATATTCTTTATGCATTAATTAAGAGATTTGACAGAATAAAGTCGTTTATTTTATTAGAGGAAATCGTGATTTTCTACAGCTGTAATATAACCGTTAGGCTTTGTTTCCTGTGCCAATTTATAAAGTCAAATTGATAGGATATTTTTAATATCCTTAATTCCTTTTTGGGAATGACAGAAAAGATAACAGATGCAGTTTCTTTATTTGTTTTATTTTATTATTTGGATAATTTTCTAGTGTAGGGCTCGAGGATTTTTCAAAAGAAGAGAATTTTTTATATTATCAGAGCAGTCGGCTGAAGATTATAACACACATACATACACAACAGAAAAACTTACACAGCAGACACAGAACCAGAAATCTCAAGAGAAAGAAAAGTTCTTCTTCTTCCTGAGTTCATCCTGTCTTAAGGAAAATCAATACTCAGAGTTCAAGATTTCAAGAAGAAGAACCTCCCAGATTGCTGAACATTCATTGTTGCAAACTCTCCCAGATTGCAAAAGCTGTTGAAGAAGAACATTCATTCAAAATCTAGAGTCTTCTTCAAGGCTGCATCAGAGAGTCATCTCAAGCAATTTGGAGATCCTACACCCTAAAGTAAAGCTTCTTCCTGGACATTCTCTAAGCCAGGGGGAGCTTTGATATATTCAGAGCTATCCACTAGCTTCTCTGAACACAGAGAAGACATCTTTAATTCTCTCTTTTAACCTCCTGTAAAAGGGTTATTACTCCCTTCAAAAGTGACCTATTGGTGGCAGGGAACCTGATCAAAAACCTGTTTGTTTGGTTTGTAGGCACCTGATCAAAAGCCTGAAGGGTCTTTAGATCTACCTGAAGCAGATCTACTAGTGGCAGGGCACCTGATCAAAAACCTGTAGTGGATTCCTACCAAGGTGATAGAAGAGTGGATGTACCCAATTGGGGAACCACTATAAAGCTCTTGTGTTGTCTGGTTGCTTATTTTAATCAATGCTCTGTGGATGTGATAGTTTTAACTAGGTTGCTAATTGCTGTGTTAGGATAAAAGCTCAATTGAAACTTCAGTGAGCTTCTCCTTCATTCACTACACTCTATTAGGTTGGGTTTAAAGCTTTTATCTTTCTATTCTACAAATAGCTCGAAGAGAAGTGTTTATAGTCTCCTTCTTTTTGAATACTATATTCACCCCCCCCCCTCTAGAGTAGTAAGTATCTTATCCCCTCACTTTCAATTGGTATTTGAGGGAGGTTGATTGGTTGAACAGGCTAACACCTGAACCATAAGATCTTGTGATAAGATACTTTGATACCATATACACTCACATTAGATTCATGGCCCAGTACAAAGATTACTCTAGCACCAGACCTCTAGTATGCAACTTAGCCAAGTTTGGCATCTGGAAGGCAAGAATTAGACTTTACATGAACTCTATTAATGAAGATATTTTTTCTTCTATCTTAACATGGCCACCAACACCACTTGCTGCAGCTACTGCAAATCTGAGTGCAGTGCCACCTCCTGAATATAATAAAACTTACAAGAAGGCCAAGATAGCTGATGCCAAAGATTTGAATATTCTGGCTCAGACTATGTCTGATGAGACATTCCAGAAAGTGGCTGATTACCTCAGCAAAAGCCATATGGGACTCACTGAATCAGATTGTAGCTGGTTCAGCTGATGAGAGGAAGGACAGAAGGTCCAACCTCATATCCTAATATGAGAACTTCAAGATGGAAGAAGCTGAGATAGTAGAAGCTATGTACACAAGGCCCAGCTCCATTATCAATGAGCTGAGGACACTTGATAAGGAGATCACATTGACAGAAATCAATGATAAAATACTGATGTGCTTCCCCAGCACATGGGATCTCAGAATCTGGCCAATCAAGGAGTCCAGAAGTACAACAGAGATTTCAACTGAAGCTCTCCTTGGCAAGCTCAAATCATTTGAGCAAGTACTGAAGACCAGGGAAGCATAAGCTGAAGCCAAAGTATCTACTCCAATAAGGAAAGAGCAAACCCTTGCTCTTAAGGCTGATGATGAGTCCAAAGTGACTCAATCAAATGAAGAACTGATGGCACTCTTTGCCAAGAGGTTCTACAAGATGGGCAGAAAAGACAACAGAAGAACGTCATCAAAATATGATGACAAACCAAGGTACGATAAAACCCCATTTAAAGAAATTGTTTGTTATGGATGCAGGAAGCCTGGACACATTCTTCCTGAGTGTCCAGAGACAAAGCATAAGGAAAGGAGAAAAGAGAAGGAACATGAGAAGCACTATTCCAAGACATCTTCTCACAAATATAAGAAGAAAGAGAAAGGTCTTGTTGTAAAGACCTGGAGTGATACTGAGGAAGACTCCTCTTCCTCCAGCTCCAGTGAAGATAATGAAGAAGAGAAGAAAGCTAAGGAGATTTGCCTTATGGAAATCAATGCCTGCATCAGTAACTCAGCTGCAGAGATGACTGAAGATGAGGAGGATGAATTATCTGATGAAGACCAAGTAATTGCATCTTATGATTTTACCTCTGATGAATTTAAGCATGAATTTAAAACTCTTTGCCTAGATTTACTTAGCTCAGAAAAGGAGATTAAGTTTCTTAGAGGTAAACTAGCTGGATCAGAATCTCTATCTAGTGAAAACATTAGGTTACAATCTGAACTCACTAGATCATCTGAAGAAAATAAATTTCTTAAATTAGAACTAGCTAAAGCTAAGAGGTTAGAAGATTCACTTAATGGCAGAAGACTTAAGTTGCTAGAAATCACAAGCACTGCCAACACTGGGATAGGCAACAATAAGTTAGGCTTAGGTGCCTCCCCTAGTGAACCCTCATTACTCCTTGAATACAATCTTTCTACTCCAGTAAAGTTTGTTTCTGAAAAGGGAATACACAACACTGAGGTTATTCAAAAGGCTAAGAAAGCTTTAAATAAGATTAAGAGAGACAAAAGGAAACAGAAATTCATAGAAATACAAAAATCGTCGAACGCCTATCGACGATCGCTGTACCCATCGTCGAACGACAATCGACGATCTCTGAACTCACCTGCTGGGTATAACTACTTAGCAATTAGTGATCGACGATCTCAGAATGAGTTGTCGAACAGAGATCGACGATCGTGGAATCCAGAATCCTTTTCTGTGAACCAAGATCGACGATCTGGGTATCGATCGTCGAACATCGATCGACGATCAGAACTAAATTTCCAGAATCACAACAATGCTCACAGAAACAATAAGTTTAATAGCAACCCTAGGTCTGCTAATTGGATTATCCCACCTAGGAGATCTCATCCCTTAGGATATAACCCTCAACCTGCATACTCTTTCATTTCTAGTTTTTCCTATGTGAAGAATAATGGACCCAAGGTTACCTGGGTCCACAATGTCTAATTTATCTTATTGCAGGTGAAGACCTATCCTCTCACTCAGGACAAGTGGTATTTGGATAGTGGATGCTCCAAGCATATGACTGGAAACAAAGAGAACCTTTCAAGCTTCAAAGCCAAGTTGGGACCAAAGGTAGTCTTTGGTGATTCCAGCTGTGGTCAGACTGAAGGATATGGTAAATTCACCATAGGGTCAGTGACTTTCAAGAAGGTAGCTTATATCATAGGACTGAAGAACAATCTCATTTCTATAAGTCAACTGTGTGACGCTGGCTACTAGGTTTGGTTTTCTAATACTCTGTGCAATATTACTTTGAATAATAAAGTTGAATTAGTAGGCATTAGGCAAGGAAATATTTATCTTATAGATTTTAAATCCACCTCTTCTGAAATTTGTTTATTTAATGAGGTGAGTAGTAATAATACTTTGTGGCATAAAAGGCTAGGTCATGTTAACCTTAGGAATATATCTAGGTTATCTAAATACAACCTTGTCAGAGGTTTGCCCTCTTGCCCCTACAAGAAGGAAGGCCTATGCAAGGCTTGTCAACTAGGCAAGCAAACTATAAATAGTTTCAAAGCTGTAAATAAAAGTGATTCACCTAGAATCATGTACCAATTGCACTTGGATCTCTTTGGTCCAATAGCTGTACAAAGTCTAGGAGGGAAATTCTATACCCTAGTAATTGTAGATGATTACTCTAGGTTCACTTGGGTGTTCTTCTTGAGAACTAAATCTGATAACTTTAAAGTTCTTACAGATTTTCTACTTTGTATACAGACTGAGTACTCTACTCAAGTTGCCTTGATCAGAAGTGATCATGGTACTGAGTTTGAATCTCTTCTTATGTAAGAATTCTGTGAGAAAGAAGGTATCAGGCATAGCTTCTCTGCTCCTAGAACTCCTCAACAAAATGGGGTAGTTGAAAGGAAAAACAGAAACCTCATTGAAGCTGTAGGAACATTGTTAGCAGATGCTAATATGCCTCTATACTTTTGGGCAGAAGCAGTTAGCACAGCTAACTATGTACTGAATAGGAGTCTGATACATAAACTAAAGTGGAAGACTCCCTATGAATTGCTTAAAGAAAAGAAACCTAAAATAGATTATTTTAGAATTTTTGGGTGTGTAGTTTACATTCACAATAATAACAAAGACTACATTAGAAAGTTTGAAGCAAAGGCTTCAATGGGAATCTTTCTAGGATATTCCCAAGTAAGCAAAGCTTATATGGTATTTAATAAATCAACATTGAAAATTGAAGAGTCAGTACATATATCTTTTGATGAAACTAACATGTTTTACAGAGAGAAGGAAACTTCTTCCAGTAACTCTTTGCAGGTACCTGACTTGTGCAAGAATTTGGATGAGCTGAAACTCACTCAGGAGATTCAACCTCAACCAACTCTTCAGATAGTTGATTCAGACAGTGATGAAGACCAAGTAGAAGTGATTGCAACTCTACCAACAGCCAATCTAATTCCACCTGAGGAATTGATTCCAACTGCTGTTGAAGATCACATACCACCAACTGATTATGTCACACTTAGAGATCATCCTACATCTCAAGTGATTGGAGACATTTCAACTGGTGTGCAAAATAGACATCAACTAAGTCAAGATGTGATGCTTGCTTATTTTATTTCACAGATTGAGCCCCTAACAATAAAAGATGTTGAGCAAGATCCCCACTGGATCATTGCTATGCAAGTGGAGCTAAATCAGTTTGAAAGGTGTAAAGTTTGGCATTTGGTTCCAAGACCAAAAGGTCAACTGGTTATAGGAACTAAATGGGTGTTTAGAAACAAGTTGGATGCTCAAGGAATTATTATAAGGAATAAAGCAAGGCTTGTAGCACAGGGCTATAGACAGGAAGAAGGCATAGATTATGATCAGACATTTGCTCCTGTTGCAAGGCTAGAGGCAATAAGGATCTTTCTAGCCTATACAGCCTACATGAAGTTTAAGGTGTTCCAAATGGATATAAAGAGTACATTCCTGCATGGAGAGCTAAAGGAAGAGGTATTTGTTGAACAATCCCCTGGTTTTACTTCTTTAACTTATCCCTCACATGTTTTTAAGTTGTAAAAAGCTCTATATGGACTTAAGCGTGCTCCTAGAGCATGGTATGAAACTTTAACTAGTTTCCTATTAGAACATAAGTTTGTTAGAGGCATAGTTGATAGAACCCCTTTTATTAAGCACCATAAGGACAGGATCCTGTTAGTTCAAATTTATGTGGATGACATTCTATTTGGTTCCACTGATCCCAAACTATGCAAAAGGTTCTCAGACCTAATGCATTCTAAGTTTGAGATGAGTAGTATGGGTGAGCTGTCTTATTTCCTTGGTATCTAAGTGAAATAAGATGCTGATGGAATCTTCATCTCCCAATATAAATATGCCAAGGAATTGGTAAATAAGTTTGGGATGGCAGATGCTTCTGCAATGCACACTCCTATGAATACTAATGTAGTTATTGATTCTGATGAAAAGGGCAAGCCTGTTGATCAGAAAAATTATAGGGCCATTGTTGGTTCCCTATTATATCTAACTGCAAGTAGGCCTGATATAATGTTTGACACATGCCTCTGTGCTAGATTTCAGGTAAACCCCATGGAATCTCACTTGACTCTTCTTAAGAGAATCTTAAGATACTTGAAGGGATTTCCCAAATTTAGGACTTTGGTACCCAGCTGAATCAGAATTTGAGTTGATTGGATACTCAGATGCTGACTATGATGGTTGTAGAGTTGACAGGAAGAGCACCTCAGGGACTTGTCAGTTCCTAGGTGAGAGATTAGTCTCTTGGTTTTGCAAGAAGCAGGCTTCTGTTTCAACTTCAACTGCAGAGGCTGAATATATAGCAGCTGCTAGTTGCTGTTCACAGATATTGTGGATTCAAAATCAACTCTTAGATTATGGGTACACACACAAAAACACCAAAATTATATGTGACTGTACCAGTGCTATTTCCATAGCACAAAATCCTGTGCACCATTCTAGAACTAAGCACATTGACATTAGACACCATTTTCTTAAAGACTGTGTTGACAAGAATAAAATAAATCTCGAGTTTATGCCCACAGATCTTCAGAGAAGTGATATATTTACAAAGCCTTTAGATGAACAGAAACATCTATTCTTTTTTAATCAACTAGGGATGATGAATGGATCAGACTAAGTGTAAAAATCTGCTAAGTTGAAATCTGTTCTGAGATCGTCGAACGGTGTTCGAAGATAGTCGAACAGGTTGAGCTAAATCATCAACCCTTGGTCTACGACAGCTCTTTGCTTTTAGAGACAGAAATCGTCGATCGATGATCGACTACTCTGCTTCGAAAATCGATCGTCGATCGACGATCGACGACTAATTCTCTTGATCTTCACTTAGAGATCGACGTTCCTAGTTTATTCCAAAACGATCGTCTATCTAGGTCTGAAGATCGTCGGCGGAGCCCGCCTTTTCATTTTCTGCTTCCAGGACTGTTTCGATCTCTCGTCCCGCTCTTTCTCCTCTCTCTTCTTGCGATTCTTCTCGTCGATTCCATGGCGATTGCATCTGCGACTCTTTCCGTGATGAAGTTTGACGCCGGATTCAGTGTCGATTTCGATTCCTTCAATGACTGCGAACAAGTTTTTAGAGAAATGCTGCAGTTATGCGACGACCAAGGACTCAAGAAGCTTATGTCTACAAAAATCAAACTCCACCTATCAGAGATAAAGGAATTGGTTTATACATCTTCTTCTGATGACAAAGCGATGACAGGAACCATCAACGGCGTGGAGGTAATTCTTACTCCCAAAATTCTGACTGAAATATTTGAGTTAAAGAATGGATCAGATGAGTATGAGCAAGATACTGCTTAGTATGGTAGGATGCTGTTAGAGATGGGACATGCAGAAGGCATTCCATCTAAGCTCTTTAAAGTAAATTTATTTGTTGGATTTAAGTTATTGGCTGACTTGGTTGGAAAAGTTTTGCTTGGAAAGCATTCAGCCCACGACAACATCAACAGGCAACAATTTGCTTTGATGCCAGCTATAGTGAATAAGAAAGCAATCAACTGGGTTGGATTGCTATTTGAGTTGATCAAGAAAAAGAATAACAAGAAAGAGGTGACTCAAGGTAGGCTGATTGGGTTCTTTCTATCTAAGAAAGCTTCCCAGCTATTAGGCTCTGCTCCTACAGCAATAAATGCCAGCAAGAGAATTGATCCTTCCCTTTTTGTTAAGTGGAAAAGGACCATTCAGAAACCATCAAAGGTTGGGTCTGTCCCTACAACATCTGAGGGCACAAGGGTTCCTGAAGCTACTTCCCACCCTAGTGAAGAAATTCCTGCTTCATCCTCCTTGCATCCACCTCCATTGAAATTCATTCTTCTCTTGTGAACCATCCATCACAATCTGCTTCCCCAACACCAGCTCATCTAGCTGAGATACCAAACTTCAACTTAGATTCCATGTTCAATCTGCTTACTCGATCTCCTCATCACTCACCAGCCACTTCTCCTCATCATTCCCAAACAACTTTAAATCATCAATCACCCACTAATGATCATCCATCTCATCATAATTCCCCAATTGATGAAGCCCCAGTTCAGAAGAACATCAATTCTGATGATTCCCCATCCATCATTCCTCCATCATTTCAAATTACACCAGAATTCATTGCAAATATCCTTGACCTCATTACTCCATCCATCAAAACCATGATAGCTGAAGCCATTGCCCCCTTGCTCTCTCCATCTCATCACTTGCTGCTTCCATTTCTGCCCTCTTAGTCCCTTCTTCATCTAGGGGCCTGAGTTTAGTTCCCACTGAACCCAGGCAGGGAGAGATGATCAATGAAGATGATTCAGGCTCTGCTTAGGCTCGTCAGGTTGTGCAATCTCCAGCAGCAATGGAGCTAGAAACATGTTCAGATGCAGTTCTAGATGAAGTCATTCCAGATTCAGTACAGAGGATAGTTGTAGATATAGATGCTCCAGTAGTTCTTGAAGATGAACTGGATGCATTTCTTGATTCAGATGATGAGTCTTCACTCTCATCCTATGGAGACCATTTTATCTGTCAGTCCTCCCCTTGTACATTTGATCCCCTTCAGGCCATTGTGTGCTATCAGAGACCAATGTGCCTTCAGATTTTGGATAGTTTTATTATTTCTGAAACAATAGCTGAAGCAGCTTTTGCTTTCAAATTTTGTCTTGAGGAGATTTCCACTCCTGTAGTTGCCAGATATCTAGAAGGAAGTATTACCTCCTTATTAGAAGCTAAGTGGAATTCAGTAGAGTCTTCAGATAAAGATGTGTCAGTTGTTGTTCCATAAGTTGAATTTGCTGTATCTTTTGTGCCCTCTACTCTTTGGGATGAATCCCCAGGTCCAGATTTGGATTCTCTCTTGGCTCAAGATATCCTAGAAGAAGAAAGAGAAAAAGCTCTTCAGAACGCTAAAGAAAAAGAGGAAGTTTTGTTAAAAGATATTGATGATCTATATGCAAAACCTCAGTCCTCACATTCTAAGGATGAGGATGAGGATTCTGATGATTCAGAAGGTAATAAGAAAAAGAAAAGGATTGCTCAAAAGAAAAGGAAGGCCATAGCTCCAGCTCTTCCTAACCCAGACCATAATATTCCCTACTATATTCTGAAAGGGATTGATCCTAAATCTAAAAATTTTGAGGCTTGGATGTGGTATTCTAAAAATGCTCAGAAAGCAAGGAAGAAGAGCAGGAAGAGCTCTTCTCCTCCCAAGGGAATTCAGAGAGGTCCTCCTCCTCCTCCTCCCTCTGTTAGTGCATCAGGAAATGTTGCTCCCACATCTTCTGCTCCTCCTACAAGACCAAATCAATCATATATCTATCAAAGGAAGGGCAGGCAGCCTCCTCCCAGCATTTCTTATAATCAGAGGCAGTCTAGGCATTCAAACAGTCCAAGAGATCAAGTAAAGGAAGTTGTATATCAACAACCAACCTTCTCTCCTCCTCCAGCTCCTAGGTCTCCTCCCAAAACAAAATTGTCACCTTCAAAGGAAAAACCTGCTCAGGCCAAGCCAGTAGATGTCAAAGGAAAAAGAGTTATATACTCTGACAAATCAAGCAAGAAGTATGCTGAGTATGCTCCTCTATCTAGTCTTATGATTCAAGAGCCAAAAGATTCAAATGTCAAGCCATCTCAAGAGCAAACTGAGAGTTTTCTAACTCAATCAGTAAAATTTAAGGCTGTAAATTCATTAAATCCAGCTGATGAAAATACTTATGAAAGTCAAGAGCTTGATCCTAACTTCAAAATGGCTAGACTTCTAGAATTGGTGGGAGCTGCTCAAATCAGGAAAGCTAAAGCTGAAGGTAAAGATATCACAGGATTTTCTACTATGTCAAAATACAGAAAGAAAGAATTGGATAGGTTCCAAGTCAGTTCAGAAGTTTTTGATGCTTCAAAGTATATGGAAAAACATTCTGAAGCTGTTCTTCCTAAAGCTGGAGAACTAAAGATTATTGGAGAGCAGAACTTGAAGTTATCAAAGAAGGATGCATATGATCCTAGAAGAAAATTCACTTTCCCTCCTGCTACTTCTATTCCTCCTTCAGACTCTGTTGATAAATGTCTATGATATTTGTTTTGGCTATCTAATTTTTTTCAAATCTGTTTGATGATACACCTATTGTTGTTTATTCTTTTCTGCTTGTATTAGATTTGTTTTTGTTTGAGTGACATCACCCAAATAGGGGGAGATTGTTGGTTCCGTAGTTTTGATTTGGGCCATGTCATCTCAATTAGGCTTAATTGACCCAAGAATTATCTATGGTCAATGGTTAGACTAAAGGTTAGTCTACCCTTAGGTTAGGTTAGTTGAGATTGGATTGAAATGAAAATTGGTTAAGTAGAATTGTGCTCGACGATAGTCGAATATCGCTCGATGATCTTCGATTGATGATCGACGATCTCAGAGTTATATGAACTCTGAAGTGGGATCAACGATCTACTTATTCAGATCGACGATCCTGTGCCCTGGTTGACGATTTTTGTGAAGACAATTTTTCTTCAGGTCGACGATCTGCTTGTTCAGATCGACGATCTTCGATCTTTGGTCGACGCTTTCTGTCTGCTATTATCTATATTCATTTCATTTGATCTTTTTTTTTATTTCCTCTTATTTAAGACATATTTTATTCAGAATATTCTGCTTAATTTAATGCTTATATTCTTTTGCTTATTTGCAATATTCTTTATGCATTAATTAAGAGATTTGACCGAATAAAGTTGTTTGTTTTATTAGAGAAAATCGTGATTTTCTACAGCTGTAATATAGCCGTTAGGCTTTGTTTCCTGTGCCAATTTATAAAGTCAAATTGATAGGATATTTTTAATATCCTTAATTCCTTTTTGGGAATGACCGAAAAGATTACAGGTGCAGTTTCTTTATTTGTTTTATTTTATTATTTGGAAAGTTTTCTAGTGCAGGGCTCGAGTCTTTTTCAAAAGAAGAGAAGTTTCTATATTATCAGAGGAGTCGGCTGAAGATTATAACACACCTACATACAAAATAGAAAAACTTACACAGCAGACACAGAACCAGAAATCTCAAGAGAAAGAAAAGTTCTTCTTCTTCCTGAGTTCATCCTGTCTTCAGGAAAATCAATACTCAGAGTTAAAGCTTTCAAGAAGAAGAACCTCCCAGATTGCTGAACATTCATTGTTGCAAACTCTCCCAGATTGCAAAAGCTGGTGAAGAAGAACATTCATTCAAAATCTAGAGTTTTCTTCAAGGCTGCATCAGAAAGTCATCTCAAGCAATTTGTAGATCCTACACCCTGAAGCAAAGGTTTTTCCTTGACATTCTCTAAGCCAGGGGAGCTTTGATATATTCAGAGCTATCCACTAGCTACTCTGAACACAGAGAAGACATCTTTAATTCTCTCTTTTAACCTCCTGTAAAAGGGTTATTACTCCCTTCAAAAGTGAACTATTGGTGGCAGGGCACTTGACCAAAAACCTGTTTGTTTGGTTTGTAGGCACCTGATCAAAAGCCTGAAGGGTCTTTAGATCTACCTGAAGCAGATCTACTAGTGGCAGGGCACCTGATCAAAAACCTATAGTGGATTCCTACCAGGGTGATAGAAGAGTGGATGCACCCAATTGGGGAACTAGGGCTGATATCGAGTCGAGTTCGAGCGATTTTGGCTCGGCTCGAAATCGAAATTTTCGACTCGAACTCGGCTCGAAATCGACTCGAAATCGAAATTGATTTTAAGTCGAGTCGACTCGACTCGAAATGGCTTGATTCCGAGTCAGCTCGAAATCGAATCGAGTCGGCTCGAAATCGAATCGAGTCGACTCAAAATCGAATCGAGTCAGCTCGAAATCGAATCAAGTCGGCTCGAAATTTAGCAATTTTTCGTTTTATTCCTAGTTTGCCCAAAATAAAATTGGGCAACCTATAAATTTAGCAAATGAAACACTTAAAACATTCATTTTTTTTATTTAGGTTTAAATTTTCTTATTTTTAATCTTAAAATAAGAATGTATTAATAAATACATAATTTTTTAAATTAATTCGAGTTGATTCGAATCATATTTCGAGCGATTCAGGGCTGGCTCGAAATCAGATTCGAGTCAAATTGAATCGACTCAAATTGAGTCGAATCAATTTTAACTGATTCCAATTCGGCTCAATTTTCGAATGATTTTCGAGTTTCGAATAATATGCTCAGCCCTATGGGGAACCACTATAAAGCTCTTGTGTTGTCTGATTGCTTATTTTAATCAATGCTCTGTGGCTGTGATAGTTTTAACTAGGTTGCTAATTGCTGTGTTAGGATAAAAGCTCAACTGAAACTTCAGTGAGCTTCTCCTTTATTTACTACACTCTATTAGGCTAGGTTTAAAGCTTTTATCTTTCTATTCCGCAAATAGCTCGAAGAGAAGTGTTTAGAGTCTCCTTCTTTTTGAATACTCTATTCACCCCCACCCCCCTCCTAGAGTAGTAAGTATCTTATCCCCTCACTTTCAGAAAGAGCAAAGGATACTGTAGAGGGTCATTGTAACACCCCGAAACTCAAAAGAGGGACGGGTGATGTTTTAAGCCCAGTTTGGTTTTGGAGCAGGTGTCACGGGCGTGTCACGGGCGTGTCACGGGCGTGTCACGGGCGTGTCACGGGCGTGTCACGGGCGTGTCACGGGCGTGTCACGGGCGTGTCACGGGCGTGTTACGGGCATGTTCGGCCTCAGCTCGTGCGGTCGATGCTTTGGAGGTCGACGCTAGTCGAGTTGAAGAACACGGCCTAGGACACGGGCGTGTCCCAGGCTGTGTCACTCTAGGGATTCTGCAAGTGTTATACACGGTCCGTGACACGGGCATAAACACGGGCATGTCAAATTTGACACGGGCGTGTCTAATGCCGTGTCACAAGGCCGTGTACCTCTCTGACTGCGAAATGTTGGTCGATTGTACACGGGGGGCGTGACACGGGTCCCGACACGGGCATGTCGCAGGTGACACGGGCGTGTCGGAGGCCGTGTCAAGGGTCGTGTGCTGGTTTTTCGACTCGATCGAGACGACGAATGGGTGATACGGCCAGGCACACGGCCGTGTTGTAACCCGTGTTCGGCCCCAGATTTTGTATTTTGGGTTCCGATCGTGGCCGTTCGTTCTTTTCTTTGGAAGATCCAACGGTGGGGAGCCTCCCTGGGTGGTTTAAGGCCGGGAATAGGGTTTCAAACCCTCATTTTCCATTTGGCTTTATCTCTCTTGATTCTAGAGAGAAGGGAGAGCAAGGAGGAGGAAGGAGGCCAAGATCCGGCCATCGGCGAAGCTTCGGAGGTCCGTTTCGTGAGCGGAGTTCAGATCCGCGAAGGTGGGAGCGTTGCGGTGGTTTTCAACCAAGCAAATCTTCTCCATGGCTAGGAAGAGGGGACGGAAGGTAACGATACTTCTCCTCTCGGTTTTTAGGATTTAGGATGCATGAATAGCATCCCCTTCCTTTCGTATTTTGAGCACCGAATCTCTCAAATGAGAGGGATTCGTGTAGCCTAGGTTCAAGAGGAACCTCCGGGTTGAGTATGTTCATCCCGACATGCTTTGCATTAGATATCTGCTCCGTTAGCGGATTAGGCATTGTGGGTGAAGCCGGGGTCGCGACCGTTAGTCCGACCCGGTGATGTTGCATAGCGAGATATGGGGTTTCGGTAGAAATCTGTAGCGGCAATATGTCGTTGTATGTATGCGTTTTCCCCCCTTATATTTGAGTGAGTACTCGTAGTCGGAACCGGATGAGGTTAGCTCCGCTTTGTGCGGTAGATGGTTTCCTTGGAGCACGGGAAAGACACGGTGCGAGTGGCAATTGGGGTGGGGAAACCTTTGTTTGTGTTGTGCTAAGGCGCGGCTTTGTCTCCGTGGTCGGCTGGATTTTCCGTGACGCGCAAGTCATGTGGGGAAAGTGTCCCGGCGAGACTAGCCCCTTGTGTGAGATTGACGAGAATGCCGAGCGGAGGGCAAGCCCGGGCAATGTAGCCATGAGCGGGTGGGGTCCAGCAAGGCTTCTTAGAATCGGTCAGTGTGAGGCGGAACCCTGACGAGCGAAGTCAGATTGTGCGGGCAAGCCCTGGGGTTATGACCCTTGTGCGGGTGGGGCCTTTGCAAGGTTCCGTGTGACGGCGTGTGTGCCGTTAGGGACATGGTGGTTCCCTTTTGTTTGCGGCTTTAAGCCAATGGGGAAACGGAAGTACCCAGTGTTTGATGTTGTGCTAGATGCATACGAGCTAGGGTGCCTTGGGTGAAACCTGGGCTGCATTCATGCTGCATAATAGGCCCTTTCACTTTGTACAAAACATAGAGAACATATATGCTGTATGAGACATCCAAGCCTGTTTTACCGCTTTATTATATATACTCTTTTGGTATACGAAGTGCTAACTTGCAGGTGGAGTGGTACCCCGGGGTCCGTTAGGGACGGCCGGGAGGAGATGTGTTTGTTACACAATAGAGGTCAGCCTTTGCTGACCCACGTTACTTCAAATCCTTACAGGGCAAGGATCGCATGCAGGAGCTAGCGCGCCGGGCGAAAAGCCCTAAACCTCATGAAGTGTTGCTGTGCTTGGATTTTCCTTTCGTGTTTGCTACCCTTGTTATGTTTATGTCCGGCTTGCATGCCGAGGTAACCTAGGAGTGCTTGGCACATTCATATTTTTGGACTATTTTTGTGTAAGGCCTTAAGGCCATTTGATACTCTACCATTAGTGGATAACTTCTGTCTGTTAGTATTCGGTTTCCGCTGTGTTTGTCTGGAGTTTTGAGATTGGGTAGTTTTCATATCATCCTTTAATACTAAAGTTGTGGCGTCCGTATGTTGTGGGTCCCCGGGCGGACCCATATTATATGGTCTTTACAGGGGAGGTGTTACAATTTGGTATCAGAGGCAGGTTCGCGTTCCAATGAGAAGTTTCGCGGTTGAAAGTATAAGTCGAGTCGTGTATAAGAAGTTATCCACATAGGAGTATCGCAGGACCATGAGTGTCCTTGTGTTCGAGTCTTCCAATTAGAGACTGATTTGCGTTTTCTTGCTTGTGTTTAGAGTGCAAGCAACGAGGCTAGGACCTCGAGGCCAAGAGAAGAGCTCTCGGCAAGTAGTGCGACTGCGCAAGGTCTGCTAGGGATGGGGGTCACACCGGCCGACTTCTGCCGCATGCTTGCAGAAGCGATGGTGGCGGCCCAAGCTGCAGCGACAGCACAGGTAGCAGCTCCCATTGCTCAGGTAGCAACTCCTGCTACCCCGGTCACAGCAGCGACCGTGCAGGTTGAGGAGGCCAGGCGGGCGGAGCCGCAGGCCGAGAGAGTGGTTGTCGGGCATGGGGACCGGCAAATGATGTACTTTCTGAGTTTCCACCCTCCAACCTTCAAGGGAATCGGCACGCCCACAGATGCAGAGGATTGGTGGGCTAGAATTCAGGAGCTTCTGAGGGCGGCAGAGGCGCCAGATGAGAGAAAGGCAGAGTTCGTAGCCTTTATGTTGGAGGGAGATGCCAAGTTATGGTGGGTGAGCCACAGTGGCCGGCAGTTTCTAGGACGCACACCGTCCATCGAGGAGTTTGGGAATGCCTTCCTGAAGAAGTACATTCCCGCCTCAACGAGGTTGGCCCTATAGAGGCAGTTTCTACATCTGGTGCAGCGAGACAAGTCAGTGGATGAGTATGTTCAGGAATTTACTCACTTGGGTCGTTATGCAGGGACGACCATGGCAGACGATGAAGAGAGGGACAACCTCTTCTATCATGGATTGAGGGAGAATCTAAGACAACCCCTCATATCGATGAAGCGTGCGGGTTTCAACGAATTGGTGGAGGCAGCCCGAATTTTGGAGAGTGACATGGAGCGATCCCAGCATCGCAAGGGTTTCACACCCAAGCAGGGGGAGGAGAAGAAGCCTGCTCAGTCCCATGGAAAGACGGAAGGGAGCCGATGGAAGAAGAAGCCTTCCCCATATAAGTGGGGCGAGAAAAGTAATTGGACGTCCGGAGGGTCACGCTCTAAGGGACCGCAAACGTGTTACAGTTGTGGCAAGCCAGACCACATAGCAAGATTTTGTACCCAAGGGGGCGCTGAGCAAGAGCCAAGGCAGGAGCAAACCGTACGCTCCGGACTCAGTGCAGCAGAGAAGGGGAAAATGGTGGAGTCGAGTGCTTCTCGGTTTCAACCAGTGCAGCCAAGGGCCTACAACCTTGGGCAACAAGAAGCAATCCATCAACCTGATGTGGTGACAGGTACGAGAGTTCAACCTGCACCTTAGATTCCTGTCTTTCAAACCTTTATGTTTGTTGCATGTGTGTAGGCTTTATAGTGGTATCTGGGTACCCCGCTAGAGTACTTTTTGATACGGGAGCGTCGCACTCCTTCCTTGCGGAAAGTTTCACCCGGAGGATTGGAGTTGAGTCCTTTTCAACGGACTCAGAGTTGAAAGTGCGCATGCCCAATGGGTCGTCTATGACAACCAGGACTAAAGGGCGGATTTGTTGGAGTCTTGAGGGAGTCGACTTCATATTAGTAGCGGCGATCTTGCCGTTGTCCGAGTTCGATGTGATTTTGGGGATGGATTGGCTAGCGGAGCAGCGTGCTAGTATCGACTGTTTGTCCAAGGTGGTAACCCTGAGGAGCGTGGGGCAAGCAGAAGTCAAGTTTGAGGGCCTGCATGGGGTGGCCTGTTCCCTAGTTTCGGCACTTCATCTAGTGCGAGCTGTTAACCAAGGGGGTGTAGCTCTAGCAGCGTTGTTGGAGGTTAGCTTTTCCAGGCTGTCTCTTGGAGAAGTGCCCGTGGTGGCAGAGTTTGGAGATGTTTTCCCTGAGGAGCTACCGGGAGCACCTCCTCGGCGGGAGATTGATTTCTCCATCGAGTTAGTGCCCGAGGCTAGACCGGTGTCTCGACCACCCTTTAGGATGGCACCAAAGGAGTTGGCCGAGCTCAAGGTTCAGTTGCAGGAGCTTTTGGAGCAAGGGTATATCATGCCCAACTCCTCACCGTGGAGTGCGCCGGTGTTATTTGTAAAGAAGAAGGACGGTAGTATACGTCTGTGCATAGATTACTGAGAGTTGAACAAATTGACTGTCAAGAATAAGTATCCGATTCCCCGGATAGACGATCTCTTCGACCAGTTGGTGGGATCGGTGGTGTACTCCAAGTTGGACCTAAAGTCCGGATATTATCAGTTGCGGATTCGTGACGAAGACATACCCAAGACCGCGTTTGGTACGAGGTATGGTCATTTTGAGTTCTCGGTGATGCCGTTCGGGCTGACGAATGCGCCGTCCGTCTTCATGGACTTGATGAACCGAGTGTTTCGCGAATATTTGGACTGGTTCGTAGTCGTCTTTATCGATGACATTTTGGTGTATTCCAAGTCGGAAGCGGAGCACGAGTCGCACCTGCAAATAGTGTTACAAGTGTTGAGAGAGAACCCGCTCTATGCGAAGTTCTCGAAATGCGAGTTTTGGTTGGAGAAGGTGGCGTTTTTGGGCCATGTAATTAGTGGGGACGGGGTGGCAGTGGATCCAACGAAAGTAGAAGCCATCAGAGAGTTGCCAGTTTTGAGGATCGTGGCGGAAGTCCGGAGTTTTCTTGGTCTAGCCGGGTACTACCGAAGGTTTGTGGAAAACTTTTCGCGGATAGCTCTACCCCTCACTTCACTAACTCGCAAGGATCAGAAGTTTGTATGGACTCAAGAGTGCAATCAGGCATTTGAAACCCTGAAGGAGAGGCTAATGACGGTGCTGATCCTAAGTCTACCAAAGGGGACCGAAGGGTTCCAGATTTTCAGCGACGCATCCGGATGCGGTTTAGGGTGCGTGTTGGTGCAGCATGGTAGTGTGATAGCTTTTGGGTCGAGGCAGCTGAAGCCTCATGAAAGAAATTACCCCATCCATGATTTGGAGTTGGCGGCGGTAATTTTTGCTTTGAAGTTGTGGAGGCACTACGTTTATGGTGCAAAGGTGGAGATCTTCACGGACCACAAGAGTCTGAAATATCTCCTAGATCAGAAGGACCTAAATATGCGGCAGCGCAGGTGGGTCGAGTTCCTTGGGGACTACGAGGTGGCGATTCAGTACATGCCAGGGAAAGCCAATGTGGTGGCAGATGCTTTGAGTAGGAAATACTCGGGGCAGGGAAATTGGATTGAAGCTCACGATGAGCGGTTAAGGCGGGACTGGGAGTCCCTTGGTTTGGAATGTGTGGCAAGAGGCGAGTCTAGCATGGCTCGACTAAATTGGATTGAGATGCAGAGTGACCTATGCGATCGTGTTCGGGAATCGACCCGTGTAGATGCGGAGTTCCAACCTTTCGTGAAGGAAGCTCTGAAGGGCGAGGGTAGCGCCTGGGAGATGGTTGATGGAATTCTGAGGAAGGGCGGAAGGATTTGTGTACCGCAGTTCGGCAAGCTCCGTGAGGAGTTGATGTTTGAGGCCCACTTCACTAAGTACTCCATTCACCCGGGCAGTACAAAGATGTACTTGGATTTGAAGAAGTCCTATTGGTGGCCTGGGATGAAGCGGGACGTAGCTTTGTGTGTGAGTCGGTGCCAAACTTGTGCCTTGGTGAAAGCCGAGTGTCAGAAGCTGGGCGGGTTCTTGAAGCCTCTTCCAATCCCCGAATGGAAATTTGATGACATCTCCATGGATTTTGTGCATGGGTTGCCTAGATCACAGCAGGGTAATGATGCCATTTGGGTAATTGTGGGCCACTTGACCAAAGTGGCACATTTCATCCCAAACCGGAAGGAGGATGGTGTGGAAAAGTTGGTGGAGTTGTACGTCCGCAATATTGTACGACTCCATGGGATTCCGAAGAGTATAGTCAGCGACCGGGATGGAGGTTTCACGTCTAAGGATTGGCGGTTGGTGCAGAAGAGCTTGGGCACCAAGCTCAAGTTCAGTACGGCCTTTCATCCTCAAACCGATGGGCAAACTGAGAGAACGAACCGTACTTTGGAAGACATGTTAAGGATGTGTACTCTCGACTTCGGCAAGAAGTGGGAGGATCACCTCTTCATGGTGGAGTTTGCGTATAACAATAGTTACCAAGCTAGTATCAAGATGGCGCCATACGAAGCTCTGTATGGGAGGCAGTGTCGAACACCGATGTCTTGGACAGAGGCGGGAGACACCAAGCTTTTGGGGAAAGAAGTGGTAGCCGATGCTAGTGAGCTAGTGCGGACCATCCAAGAGTGCATGAAGGTAGCTCAAGATCGACAGTCGAAGTATTTCAATGCTCGCCACAGGCATGTGGAATTCGCTGTGGGCGACTGGGTGTATCTTAAGATCAAGCCGTTCAAAGGCGTTTCGCGAATTCGCCGACTCAAGAAGCTAAGTCCGAGATTTTTGGGACCATTCAAGGTCATCGAGTGAGTGGGAGAGGCAGCGTACCGGTTGGCGTTGTCCACAGAGCTAAGTGGATTGCATGACGTTTTTAACGTCTCCGTCCTGAGGAAAGCGTTGTTAGAAGCCAGCGTGGTGATTGAGCCGAAGGCGGTGCCGGTAGAGGAAGACTTGAGGACACGAGTTCGTCCAATCGGGATCGAAGACTCAGAGGTTCGGCAACTGCGGAACAAGGAGGTCAGACTCGTAAAGGTCCGTTGGGACAACTGTGGTTGCGAGGAGCTCTCATAGGAGCGAGAGCAGGACATGCTGAAGGAGTACCCCAAGCTTTTTTCCTCAGGTACAGTTTAGTTTTGTTTACCTTCCATGTTTTAAATTTCGGGACGAAATTCTTTTAAGGGGGAGAGAGTTGTAACACCCCGAAACTCAAAAGAGGGACGGGTGATGTTTTAAGCCCGGTTTGGTTTTGGAGCAGGTGTCACGGGCGTGTCACGGGCGTGTCACGGGCGTGTCACGGGCGTGTCACGGGCGTATCACGGGCGTGTCACGGGCGTGTCACGGGCGTGTCACGGGCGTGTCACGGGCGTGACACAGGCGTGTTCGGCCTCGGCTCGTGCGGTCGACGCTTTGGCGGTCGATGCTAGTCGAGTTGAAGAACACGGCCTAGGACACGGGCGTGTCCCAGGCCGTGTCACTCCAGGGATTCTGCAAGTGTGATACACGGGCCGTGACACGGGCATAAACACGGGTGTGTCAAATTTGACACGGGCGTGTCTAATGCCATGTCACAAGGCCGTGTACCTCTCTGACTGCGAAATGTTGGTTGATTGCACACGGGGGGCGTGACACGGGTCCCGACACGGGCGTGTCGCAGGTGACACGGGCGTGTCGGAGGCCGTGTCAAGGGCCGTGTGCTGGTTTTTTGACTCGATCGAGACGGCAAATGGGTGACACGGCCAGGCACACGGCCGTGTTGCAACCCATGTTCGGCCCCAGATTTTGTATTTTGGGTTCCGATCGTGGCCGTTCGTTCTTTTCTTTGGAAGATCCAATGGTGGGGAGCCTCCCTGGGTGGTTTAAGGTCGGGAATAGAGTTTCAAACCCTCATTTTCCATTTGGCTTTATCTCTCTTGATTCTAGAGAGAAGGGAGAGCAAGGAGGAGGAAGGAGGCCAAGATCCGGCCACCGGCGAAGCTTCAGAGGTCCGTTTCGCGAGCGGAGTTCAGATCCGTGAAGGTGGGAGCGTTGCGGTGGTTTTCAACCGAGCAAATCTTCTCCATGGCTAGGAAGAGGGGACGGAAGGTAACGATACTTCTCCTCTCGTTTTTTAGGATTTAGGATGCATGAATAGCATCCCCTTCCTTTCGTATTTTGAGCACCGAATCTCTCAAATGAGAGGGATTCGTGTAGCCTAGGTTCAAGAGGAACCTCCGGGTTGAGTATGTTCATCCCGGCATGCTTTGCATTAGAGATCCGCTCCGTTAGCGGATTAGGCATTGTGGGTGAAGCCGGGGTCGCGACCGTTAGTCCGACCCGGTGATGTTGCATAGCGAGATGTGGGGTTTCGGTAGAAATCCGTAGCGGCAATACACTGTTGTATGTATGCGTTTTCCCCCTTATATTTGAGTGAGTACTCGTAGTCGGAACCGGACGAGGTTAGCTCCGCTTTGTGCGATAGATGGTTTCCTTGGAGCACGGGAAAGACACGGTGCGAGTGGCAATTGGGGTGGGGAAACCTTTGTTTGTGCTGTGCTAAGGCGCGGCTATATCTCCGTGGTCGGCTGGCTTTTCCGTGACGTGCAAGTCATGTGGGGAAAGTGTCCTGGCGAGACTAGCCCCTTGTGTGAGACTGACGAGAATGTCGAGCGGAGGGCAAGCCCGGGCAATGTAGCCATGAGCGGGTGGGGTCCAGCAAGGCTTCTTAGAATCGGTCAGTGTGAGGCGAAACCTTGACGAGCGAAGTCAGATTGTGCGGGCAAGCCCTGGGGTTATGACCCTTGTGCGGGTGGGGCCTTTGCAAGGTTCCGTGTGACGGCGTGTGAGCCGTTAGGGACATGGTGGTTCCCTTTTGTTTGCGGCTTTAAGCCAATGGGGAAACGGAAGTACCCAGTGTTTGATGTTGTGCTAGATGCATACGAGCTAGGGTGCCTTGGGTGAAACCCGGGCTGTATTCATCCTGCATAGTAGGCCCTTTCACTTTGTACAAAACATAGAGAACATGTATGCTATATGAGACATCCAAGCCTGTTTTACCGCTTTATTATATATACTCTTTTGGTATACGAAGTGCTAACTTGCAGGTGGAGTGGTACCCCGGGGTCCGTTAGGGACGGCCGGGAGGAGATGTGTTTGTTACACAGTAGAGGTCAGCCTTTGCTGACCCACGTTACTTCAAATCCTTACAGGGCAAGGATCGCATACAGGAGCTAGCGCGCCGGGCAAAAAGCCCTAAGCCTCATGAAGTGTTGCTGTGCTTAGATTTTCCTTTCGTGTTTGCTACCCTTGTTATGTTTATGTCCGGCTTGCATGCCGAGGTAGCCTAGGAGTTCTTGGCACATTCATATTTTTGGACTATTTTTGTGTAAGGCCTTAAGGCCATTTGATACTCTACCGTTAGTGGATAACTTCTGTTTGTTAGTATTCGGTTTCCGCTGTGTTTGTCTGGAGTTTTGAGATTGGGTAGTTTTCATATCATCTTTTAATACTAAAGCTGTGGCGTCTGTATGTTGTGGGGCCCCGGCCGGACCCATATTATATGGTCTTTACAGGGGAGGTGTTACAGTCATAGTAGCCAGAATATTCTTTTACAGGTAGTAGTTCTTCATAATATGTTTTGACAGTTATATCTCTATCATTTGCCTCCATAAAATCATCTGTGCCGACTAATATGGCTGCAACTTGTGATGCCATTGGAAGGGAGTACTGACGCTCTATTGAAGGCCTTTCTTTAATTAGAAGTCTACACCGGTGGAGATCTGAATGTCTTGCTAACTGGCACAAGGTTTGGACGAATGGATTTACCACATCCAATATGTTGGAGATCTTTTCAATCATTTTTAGGGTGAGACCTGGACTCTCATTCAACCTATTCTCCATTTTGTGTTCGGTATCATAAATGAACATTTGAAGGAAACGTGGTCTAGTACCATATTCTGTTAGTAAAGATCCAATTTTATGATATATTGCACCGTGTGCTTTGAAAGTGTAGATACCCTGATTAAATGTCGGCATGTTTTCATCAAATGTCACTCCCATCGAAGTGAATGAGAAAACATGGTTGTATGAACATATGTTCTGTCTGAAGTTACACCCTTCTTTAGTTTATGACGTTAAGAGTTCCAGAAGCTCGAGTTGTACTGGAATATCTGGTACATCAACCTAGCCTCCTTTGCAACATAATGTAGTTGTTTCATTGTGAAAAAGCTTAGCGCGACAATGAAGGCAAGTGGCCGGGGTACGTAGAGTTACCGAAGGAACATTTACTACTGGATAACAGTTTCTTGCACTCAAATGATGACTTGAACCTTGATTAGGAGCATTTCCTGTGTGATAGTAGAGAGATGAATGTGTATTTTTTTAATTTTTATTTAAAGTTGCTTGTACGGTTTATTTGCCCGTGCTTAGATGAAGTATTACCGTGTATTGTGTGCGATTGATCCCGAAGGTCCATTTCTTCATTGTAGTCTGATGTACTTGTTGTGCCTTTTCGGTCTTTGATAGGAGCATTATTGCGTTGAGTCTGACGTTTTTCCCTTTGTCTAGCATTAATTGCATCACGTTGTTGTTTAGTTGATGCTTACATTGTCGGTCTTCCTCTAGGTCGAGCTGGTCGTGGTGTTGCAATGATTGTTTCCCGCGCAATTGTTGCTTCATGTCTGTTAATAGTCAATGTATGTATTGGTGGTCTCCCTCTTCGCCGAGTTGTTCTGGGCGGTATAACTGAGGCCTCTGCCATGGAAGTTTTGTTTGGCACTGCTGATGTGTTGTTCTCTGATTGTTGGTTGGATGAAGTGACATTCTCGATGGAGGAATTAACGCTTTGTAGGCGTTGACGGTTTTCCCTTTGTCGAGCATTTATTGCATCACGTCATTGTTGAGGTTATGTGTAAATTAGTGGTATTCCTCTCGGTCGAGAAGGGTGCATGGTTATAGGTGTTGGTTCAGTTCTTGTAGAATGTACTGGATGATGTGGATTTTCAGCCTAAACATAAATGGGCTTTTCAAATAAAGTCTATAAATAAACTTGTAAGAGTAATTGAAATCAATTTTTTTTGGAATTTTTTGTTTTGATATTATTTGTAAAAATAATATAAGGTAAAACAATCACACTCTTATAATTTTTTTAAGTCTCTTAGATTATAAATTAACAAAGCTTGAAGCCTCATTTTTTGGGAGAAAACTATTAAAAACTGACATAAAGAAATTGATATATGAAGCATATGAACTTGATATATGAAGAAATTGATAATAAAATACCTTAAAATATAACAGAGGATTGACAACTAAGTTGATCACGTGTAACACCCCAAATTCAAAATTAGAGTTCAGGCTGGGTGACACGAACTGGGACACGGGCGTGTCCCAGGGGCGTGTCCAGCGGCACACGGCCCGAGACACGGGCGTGTCCTTCACTGTGAGCATCGAGTCGAGTTCTCGACATAGTTAAGTCGACGATTGTCGAGAGGTAACACGTCCAGGGACACGGGCGTGTCCGAGGCCATGTCCTGCTCGGGTTGGTAACTTGGCGATGTCCTGCTCAGGTTGGTAACGTTGAGTGTGGACAACGGCCTGTGACATGGGTGTGTCACAGGGGCGTGTTTCGCTCACGGCTAAGGACACGGGCGTGTTCCCCAGCCGTGTCCTTTTCGGGAATGTTGATACTGTGCCGTTTGAGGGACACGCCCCTCAACACGGGCATGTACTTACTGACACATGCGTGTCAAGGGCTTGACACGAGCGTGTCTCAGCCCGTGTTCTGGCCTGGATGAGTCGGTTCGTGTATCGCTTGTAGTATACGGCCTGTGAGACGGGCGTGTCATAGGCCGTGTCAGCCAAAATAATAGACTTTGAGGGTGATTTGTTGACGTTCGATTTCTTCATCATGGATCCTGTGGCCCAGGTTATTTCCTGTTGGGTTAACTATGAATTTGAATGAAGTTTTCATTCAAAGCTTGGGCCAATCTCTTTCTAGAAGTGTAGAGAGAAGGGAGAGCAAGGAGGAGGAAGAGGAGAAGATCCGGCCACCGCGAGAGCTTTAGAGTTCCGATTCGAGATCCGAGGCAAGATCTGTGGAGGTAAGGCCGTCACGGTTCTTTTCAACTGGCTAGAAGTTATATGGCACCCAAGAGATCGTCAAGGGTAACGATCTTCCTTCATTGGACAAGTGAAGTCCTCCTTTATGCATGAACATGGGATCCTCCACCAAAAGGTGGAAGAGTAAGTGATCCCCATGGGCTGATAGTTGTTATCCCCAATTGAGTCTGCATTTAGAACCGGAAATATGTAGTACGGGATAGGCATGCTGTGTGAAGCCCATCTGGACAAGTTGGTCTGGAATGGTGATGTTGCATATTGCGCACCAGAGAAGACTCCGCGTATAAACGTGTAGTTTGTGGAGTCAATGGGTTGTGTCTGTGAAGGGAAGTAGCAGGAAGTACTGGAATGAGGAATTCCAGGAAAATACCCTTGTACTGCTTGTGCTGTTGCTACAGTGTAGCCAATCTATTGTGGGTAGTGTAGCCAGTCCTTGGTGGACAGCGCAGCTATTGTGTAGCCAGTCCTTGGTGGATAGCGTGGCTATTGTGAAGCCAGCCCTTGGCGGACATTATGACTAGTGTGAGCTGCGAGCTCTGAAAAGGCTTCTTGCCGAACAGGAAAGGTGAAACCGACCCGTGGCTTTAGATATAGCCCCAGGTATGCTATACTCGGTGATGGCAAGGCGACTTTAGCAAAGGGGGGGTGGTTGATCCGTACCTGTGTTATGTCGATTGTAAAGGAGAGCGTCAAGGCATTAAGCTTTCGTTAGTGGCATAATAAGAGTCTTAGGCCAGCGTGCCATTAAGAATAAATGCTCAATACCGTGTAAACAGTGGTGTTGACCCTAGTTCGCCGGTGCACCAAGAATGTGCCATGAGTGCATGGATCGTCGGGTCGTATGGCTGACGATTGTGATGGATTGATTGTGCGTGAGAGCACAAGATATGATATATCTATCTATACATTTCTATGCCTGCAGGGAAGGAATGCCACAGCATTGGGAAAGGGGTAGGATTGTTATAAATTGGTCAGTTGAATGCTGACCGTTGCCTTGTTTGCCACCTTCTGGGTAGGATGTCCCTATGCAGGTGTTGGAGAGCCGAGCGGGAAGTAAGGGCTGAAGTCCATGCTGCTGTTGTTGCTGCCGCTGCTAGCCCTTGAAGGCTAAGCTTTATATTATGTTTTGTTCATGTGTGGCCGGCCTGCGCGCCGATGTATCCAATCCACACTGTGAAAAGAGGAACTGTAAGGCCTTAAGGCCAACATGTGTTGTATTTGTTGTACACTCTTTCATGAGTTGATATATAAATGTGATTTATATATATATATGTTGTGGACATTCCTGGTATGAGTTCATCTTTATTGTTAAAATCTTCTGCTAGTATGCTATGAGTTAGGATGTGATGGTGTTGTGGTATTAACCTATGACCTTGCCGTCTGTTTGTGGCATATAGTGTGGGGCCCTGGCCGGACCTTCTATTATATGTTATTTAACGGGTGGAGTCATTACATTTTGGTATCAGCTTGTCTCGGTCTTCCTCTTTCGAATTCATGGTCGAATTCTTTTGTGGGGTGGCGAGCACGTGTCAGTGCGAACCACTTTAACACTAATGAACTCTTGAATGTCCACTAAGGAATGCAAATACACTTGTTTGGGGAACCCTGGTGTTCCTATATTGTTGTTATTGCTTGCGCGAGGTTGCTAATATGTGTCTTGTTCACCTATAGGTGACTCGTAGTGGTGTTGGGATGTCTGAGCCCCAGCATTCTGATGAGAGTGCGGCACTAGCTGAGGTGCCCACACCTCCTCTATCTGCAGAAATAGTTTGCTTAGTTGCTGAGGCACTATTTGCTATGATTCAGCCGACCATGCCGGCGCAGCCGACATTGGTTCAGCCGACCGGGCAGGCGCAGCCGACATTGGTGCCAGATCGTGTTGGTGTAAGACCCGAACCGGTTGTGGATGTGGATCCGTGAGCAGCTGAATGGCAGTTGAAGCAATTCATGAACTTCAGTCCGTCTACGTTCACGGGTATGGGATCCCCAATGCAGGCAAAGGATTGGTTATCGCGAGTTAAGCATATATTGACGGCGATCAGGACGGAGGAAAGTTAGAAGGTCATCTTGGCAACCTTCATGTTAGAAGGAGAGGCCCCATTTATGGTGGGATGAGGTTGAGTTACACCATTTAGCGGGCAGTCCATTAACACAAGTTTCGATTGAGGAGTTCTCTCGAATGTTTTTGGCAAAGCACTTACCTGCGGCACAACACATTGCCATAGAAAATGAGTTCCAACAGTTAATGCAAAGATAAAGTAGCATTGATACGTACTTGCATGAATTTATAAGGTTGGGATGGTATGCGGGGTCAATCTTCGCAGATGAACAAAGGAAAACTAATCGGTTCTACAAAGGATTGCGGGATGAATTGAGGTTCCTACTGTCGAGTTCGGTGAACCAAGGATTTCAGGCATTGGTTGATACTGTGTGTGCACTAGAGAAGGACATGAAGCGGGTGCAAGGCTAAAGGGACTTGGCTGTTGTTGGGTATTGTATCCACAATGTACCTGATTTGAAGAAGCCCCTAAACAAGCTAAGTTGAATTGACAATGTATTTGATGATTTTCTATCAAGTTGTGCTTGCAGCTATTCCATGCTAAGTACACACCAATGTTAGGGTGCAGTGGGTCAATATACACGGGACTGCGCAACGTAATCCCTCGTTGAGCAGATCAGTATGTTGACTCACGTGTGCTCTCTCTATTGGAGTGTACTTATTTTCAAGTACAGGATTAAGGCAGATCATGAGCAGAAGAAGGAGCAAAGATGGGTCAAAGACCAAGTCATCAAAGGAAGGAAGAGAAAATTCTTCTAAGTCAAAATCGACGGGAATCACTAAGTGATTCTCGCCGACTTCGGCGAGAATCGTTAGTGATTCCTGCCGATTCAGCGAGAATCAGTCTGCATTCCCGCCGACCTCTTCCGGATGACTGTTTTCCTACATGAATTCTGCTAAGGCAGAATCGACGGGAATCACTAAGTGATTCTCGCCGACTTTGACGGGAATCGTTGTGATTCCCGCCGATTCGACGAGAATCAGCTTGCATTCCCGCCGATTCCCACTTGCTGATAAGGTTTCCAACTGGAATTCGGCCAAGGCAGAATCGACGGGAATCGTGAGTGATTCCCGCCGACTTCAACGGGAATCACCGACGATTCTCGCCGATTTTGTCTTAGGCAATTTTCGTCTATTAGCTGGACCGAACTAAGAAGCCGTGCGCTGTTTTGGCCGGTGCTAGGGTTTCTCCTTGTGGGTCCCACAACGGTCATTAGGGTTGGCTTGGGTATATATACATACATATTTCGAACTTCTACAACAACTATTCACGCAAAATCAAAAAACTGACGTCGTGCCCTAGCAGATCGCGAAAAATCTCCGATCGCTAACGCCGCTCGCAAGCTCCGCAACTGATCTCAGAGCTTCTTTTATCTTCCGACGACAGTACTGAGGCTAGCAGAGCATCTCGCGCATATCTCTTGAGATCCCTTGTCTCTCGATTCGTTGAACGAGGTTATTTCTTCATTCTGAATCGATTGAGACGACTGATCCGACTGAGATCATTCGTAGACCTTGCTTGCTTCGTCAAGAAGTTTGGATCTACAAAGTATCGCCGCCGCAATCGCTTGCCACCGCCGATCTTGACAAGATCCTCTCCAAGAGAGAACTCCGATCGTGGATTCTTCGTTACTTCCAAGAAAGCTTCAACGAACGAAGAAGGACATCGGATTCTCCAAAAGCCTTGTTTGTATTTTCTTATACATTCAATTTTTGATTTTTTGTAAAGGAATTTTTATTCCTAGTTGTAAGGGTTGGGTGCAACCCGTGGTGGTGGAGTTATGACTCCTTTGGTTGGAAGGGTTCCTTCTGTAGTGTGAGGATTGGATTTCAATCCGTTTGGAGAAGTGACCGAGTCGTCCCTTGGTGGGAGATAGGTCGAAGGGGGAAAGTGGACATACCCAAATCGGGGAACCACTATAATTTCTTGTGTGTTTTCTGTACTGTGTTTGTTTATTTGTGCAGGTAAATTTTATTATGCAAAAGACTGCACGACACCTATCCCCCCCATAGGTGGATTTAGTCGACACTAGATACTTTCAAGTGGTATCAGAGGGAGGTTACTCGTCAATAAGGTTAACACCTTGAGTAAGGTCCCGTGTCTAGTGTCAAGAAGATCTCAGAAATGGACAGACTCAAGTATTCAGGAAAGATCCCAGTGTGCAACAAGCTAAACTTTCCCATATGGAAGGAAAGGATCAGGTTCTACATGGAAGCAGTCGACCCTCGACTCTTCATGGTAGTGGAGGAGGGCCCGTATATCCCCACTAAGGCCTCCACCATTGATCCGACCAAGATGGTGCCCAAGAAGCTCTCGGAAATGGATAAGGATGAGATGGTGCTTGTCGGACTCGACAAGAAAGCTCAAAACATCTTAGTAAGCACCGTCGATGATTCCATGATGTAGAATTTCTTCAACTGATGGACTGTCAAGGACATATGGCACTGCCCGATCATTCTGATGGAAGGCACAGATGAAGTAAGGGATGATCGAAGATCCCTTCTGAACCAGAAGTATGAGGCCTTCAGGCAAGGTCCCAAGGAAGAAATCAGAGTGACATTCGAGAACTTCCTGAAGATCGTCAATGCCCTGAAGGGTTATGGCAGAGTGTTCACCGATGGTGAACTAAATGACAAATTCCTTAGATCCCTTACTAAGGAATGTGACATCAAGATCTGCGCCATCAGAGAGTTTGGCAAGCTGGCAGAAACTGATCCCCAGATTCTATTTGGAAAGCTTATGTCCTATGAGCTTCAGCTGAACATCAGAAAAGCTGAAGAAGAAGCAGATAAAGCCGCTGCCAAAGAAAAGATTATAGCCCTGAAAGCCAATCACTCAAGGATAGGCAAGGGTGCAGCCTCGTCCCGCTCCTGGAAAAAGGATGAGGAAGAAGACTCTGAGCCATGCCCTTCCGGCTCAGAGATATCTGAAGAAGAATTCTCCTTCATCACTCGAGAGTTCAAGAAGTTCCTCAAGTTAAGGAATAAAAGAAAGAGAGACGGCTCCTCCTCCAGACATCAGAAGAAGAACTACTCTTCTGACAGGTATGAATCCAAACATAACAAACATCGCTCTGCTGACATCATTTGCTTTGGATGCAATAAGCCAGGCCACGTCATTGCTGACTACCACCAAAGCAAGAGAGACAAGGGGAAGGGAGAGGAGCATAGGTCCTCTAGAGATAAGAAGAAGGAGAGGAGCTACATTGCTAAAAAGCAAAAGACACTGAGTGAATCTGATTCCTCAGACTCTAGTGATGATGAGGAAGCCTACTTCGGGCTAATGGGTCGCTCCGACTACGAAGGAGACTGCCCCCCATTTACTGGGAAGGTAAAAGATCGTACCCCCCTCTCTGACTCTGACTCTGAGTCTCCTGATGATGATCTCGAGGATAGCCCATCTTCTCGTAAAGCTGAGCTCCTCGAAAAGTATGAGCTTCTGCTTAATACCTTTGAGGAATGTCACAAGAGGGTTAGGGCTCAGAAAAAGGAAGTCAAATTCCTTAAGGCTGAGGGTGTGTCCCTAAGAGAAGAGATCACTAGCTTGATTTCTCTCCGACAGGAACACCTGGACCTGACTTCTAAGCACTCAGAGTCTCTAAGGCTCCTTGACCAAAAACAGGAAGAAATCAACAAATTGGAAGAACAGCTTGCGGCTGAAAGGAAGATTGTCAAAAGCTTATCTATGACCAAGACCATTCTTCCTCTAGTTGATGAATTCTATGCTCAGGCTAAGGGGGATGGCTTAGGGCATGTGGGTGTGCCTGGTAAATCATCCAGGAGAAACAAAAAATAGAGGAAAAATTAGGCTGCTAAGAAGGCCTCTGCTGCAGAAAAGGGAAAGGCCCCACTCGATATTGTTTCATTTAGAAAGCCTGGCTTTCCTTGCAATGAGCAGGACTTTGAGTCAACCTATGGCCACTTCTTCCGGCCCTCGTTTGAAATGCCTAAGAGCTGGTATGATGGTTGGACCTTCCCCCAAAACTACGGTGAGAGTGTCTTTAAGGCACCTTATGAGGAAATCCAAGTGGAGAATTATGGCCACTTCTCTAGCGGCCATAATAGGAAGCAGACACCAAAGGTCAAGCCTATTATACTAAAGGAACAGGAAGTGAAGAAATCGTGTGACTGCTGTAATCATGATGCCTCCACCTCTAGATCCAAGGCCCTGGCTGGACCCACCGTTCCAAGGGTGAAGCAGGAGCCTAGGAAACGGTACAACAAGTTTGAATGTTGGTGTTGTGGCAAAGTTTGTCACTTTGCCGTGGATTGCTGGTTTAATCCAAGATATAATGAGACTCCTTTTGTTAGCAATGCGAGGCCGATCACTCGTAGGGTTAACCAATCGAGGGGGAGTGTGCTAACAAGGAACCTAGGACCCAAGTTCGATTGGGTTCCTAAGGGAAACTAATTCTGTTTTGCCGGTATGTCCAAAGGCCACCAAAACGCCAATCTGGTACTTGGACAGTGGATGTTCCCGGCATATGACCGGGACAAGAAGCCTGTTGCGTGATTACTCCCCTGTCGAAAATGGACCCAATGTCATTTTTGGAGGATTTGATCGAGGAGTCACCAGGGTTTATGTTCAGAGAAGTTCCTATGTATTGCGAATCCTCGAGCGCAATAACAATTGCGAACAATCCATTGTCGCACAGAGAACAAAGCATATTGAAGTGCGCTACCACTTCATTCGGGAGCATGTGGAAAACAAAGATATATCTCTCTGCTATGTCCCCACGGATAAGCAGGTTGTAGATATCTTCACAAAGCCCCTAGACGAGGCAAAGTTCAGTCTCTTCAAAACTGAACTCGGCATGCTGAACTATGAAGATTGAAGACTGAAGGGCTCAAGGCTCTTGGATCAAGGGGGAGTATCAGCAAGGAACTCAAGCTCGAGCACGGATGTAAGAACTGAGGGGGAGCATTTGGCTCCAAGTGAAATCCCAGATTTGTAGAAGCCGAAAAGGGGGAGATTACCCTCTCGGCTAAGGCTAAGGTTACTACCAATGTTAAGTATGCTCTCAGGAAAATGGTAATGAATTTCACTCTCAGCTGAATTTTCATTTTATGATTTTCATTCCCATCTGTTCTATTCACCTTAACTTGTAGGGTATAGGCTTCTTCAAATAGGGGGAGATTGTTGGGTATTGTATCCACATTGTACCTGATTTGAAGAAGCCCCTGAACAAGCTAAGTTGAATTGACAATGTATTTGATTATTTTCTATCAAGTTGTGCTTGCAGCTATTCCATGCTAAGTACACACCAATGTCAGGGTGCAGTGGGTCAATATACACGGGTCTGTGCAACGTAATCCCTCGTTGAGCAGATCAATGTGTTGACTCATGTGTGCTCTCTCTATTGGAGTGTACTTATTTTCAAGTACATGATTAAGGCAGATCATGAGCAGAAGAAGGAGCAAAGATGGGTCAAAGACCAAGTCATCAAAGGAAGGAAGAGAAAATTCTTCTAAGTCAAAATCGACGGGAATCACTAAGTGATTCTCGCCGACTTCGACGAGAATCGTTAGTGATTCCCGCCGATTCGGTGAGAATCAGTCTGCATTCCCGCCAACCTCTTCCGGATGACTGTTTTCCTACAGTAATTCTGCTAAGGCAGAATCAACGGGAATCACCAAGTGATTCTCGCCGACTTCGACGGGAATCGTTGTGATTCCCGCCGATTCGACGAGAACCAGCTTGCATTCCCGTTGATTCCCACCGGCTGACAAGGTTTCCAACTGGAATTCGGCCATGGCAGAATCGACGGGAATCGTGAGTGATTCCCGCCGACTTCGACAGGAATCACCAACGATTCTCGTCGATTTTGCCTTAGGTAATTTTCGTCTATTCGCTGGACCGAACCAAGAAGCTGTGCGCTGTTTCGGCCGGGGCTAGGGTTTATCCTTGTGGGTCCCATAACGGTCATTAGGGCTGGCTCGGGTATATATACATACGTATTTTAAACTTCTACAGCAATTATTCACGTGAAATCAAAAAGCCGACGCCGTGCCCTAGCAGATCGCAAAAAATCACCGATCGCTGACGCCGCTCGCAAGATCGTCGCCGCTGCTGATCTCAGAGCTTCTTTGATCTTTCGACGACAGTACCGAGGCTAGCAGAGCGTCTCACGCATCTCTCTTGATATCTCTTGTCTCTCGATTCGTTGAACGAGGTTAGTTCTTCATTCCGAATCGATTGAGACGACTGATCCGATTGAGATCGTTCGTAGACCTTGCTTGCTTCGTCAAGAAGTTTGGATCTACAAAGTATCATCGTCGCAATTGCTTGTTGTCGCCGATCTTGACAACATCCTCTCAAAGATAGAACTTTGGTCGTGGATTCTTCGTTACTTCCAAGAAATCTTCAATGAACGAAGAAGGACATCGGATTCTCCAAAAGCCTTGTTTGTATTTTCTTATACATTCAATTTTTGATTTTTTGTAAAGGAATTTTTATTTCTAGTTATAAGGGTTGGGTGCAACCCGTAGTGGTGGAGTTGTGACTCCTTTGGTTGGAAGGGTTCCTTCCGTAGTGTGAGGATTGGATTTCAATCCATTTGGAGAAGTGACCGAGTCGTCCCTTGGTGGGAGATAGGTTGAAGGGGGAAAGTGGACGTACCCAAATCGGGGAACAACTATAATTTCTTATGTGTTTTTTGTGTTGTGTTTGTTTATTTGTGCAGGTAAATTTTATTCTACAAAAGACTGCACGACACCTATTCCCCCCCCATAGGTGGATTTAGTCGACACTAGATACTTTCAACTATGACAAAGCCAGAGTTCAAAGCACCCCGCCATGGAAAATCTTACTACCATAAGAAGTGGGGCAAGAGGTCCAAGCCTTCTGGGCAAGCTTCTGCGACAGTTGCGTCGGGAGCAACTTCAAAGTAGGAGTCTCGTACCTGCTTTACCTGTGGCAAAGTGGGGCATATAGCCCGTAATTGTAAGGTTGCTCAGCCAAAGGGGGAAAAGAAGATGGGTGTGTCTTATGCTGAGAAGGGCAAAGCAGTGGTAGAGTCCTCTGCATCCCAGGCGCAGCCCAAAGTTTATAATCTTGGCCAACAGGAGGCTATAAAGCAAAGTTACGTCGTCACAGGTATGATTTATGATATTGTTTGCTTTATTTTTATTGCATACTTTCTATATAGCTTATGCATGATGTGTGTGCTACAGGCTTTGTCCTGATTCAGAACAACCCAGCGAGAGCCCTGTTTGATACGGGTGCTTCGCATTTTTTTCTGGGTAAGGACTTCGTAGCTCGAATTGGAGTACCTAGTCATGTGACGACAGATAGTATAAAGTTGTTATTACCGAATGATTGTGTGATGCTTGCGGACAGAGCTTGTGATGTTGAAGTTCAAATATGAAGTCGGGATTTCGGTTTGAGTGCATCTGTGCTACCGATATCAGAGTTAGATGTGATCTTTGGCATAGGCTGGCTCTCGGATCAGTGTGCCTTTATTGATTGCAATTCAAAGGAGATCACACTAGGCCAGAATACCGAGTTTGAGATTAATTTTGTTGGTATGCGAGTAGTGAGCGGGATCTTTGTGTCTGCTCTCCAAGTCGTCAATGTTGTTCGGAAAGGCGCGGAGTTATTCTTCACGCTTATTCAGGTTGTTGAGCCAAAAGCCAGTGTGAGCGATGTTTCGATTGTGTCAGAGTTTGTAGATGTATTTCCTAAGGATCTTCCTGGGTTACCGCCCCAGCGGGAGATCGACTTCTCTATTGAGTTGGTGCCAGGTGCGAAACCTGTGGCCCGCTCTCCATATTGCGTAGCGCCAAAATAAATGGCTGAATTGAAAGTCCAACTGCAAGAGTTGCTGGAACAGGGATACATACGCCCAAGTATGTCACCTTGGAGCGTGTCTGTTCTATTTGTGAAAAAGAAAGATGGTAGTTTACGGTTATGTATTGACTATCGTGAGGTTAATAAGCTGACGGAGAAAAACAAGTATCTGATTCCACGGATAGACGACTTGTTTGATCAGCTAGTGGGCTCAACCGTCTATTCCAAATTGGATTTAAAGTCTGGATATTACCAGCTGAGGATTCGGGAAGGTGACATTCCCAAGATAGCATTTGGAACATGTTACGGGCATTATGAGTTCACCGTAATGCCGTTTGGCTTATGTAATGCGCCTTCGATATTTATTGATCTAATGCACCGAACGTTCCGACAGTACTTGGATCTATTTGTGATTGTCTTCATCGATTATATCCTAGTGTACTCGCAGTCGGAAGCTGATCATGCAAACCATTTGCGGTTGGTGTTGCATACCTTGCGGAGGAATAAGCTCTTTGCCAAATTCTCAAAGTGTGAGTTTTGGCTGTCGTCGGTGGCTTTTCTTGGCCACGTGGTAAGTGGAGAGGGCATAGCAGTGGATCCGTCAAAGATAAGTGCCATCTGAGAGTGGCCAGTGATGTCTTCAGTCGCCGAGGTCAGGAGTTTTCTTGGACTGGCAGGATATTAAAGACAGTTTGTGGAAAACTTCTCACGGATTGCTTTTCCTCTGACTACGTTGACAAGAAAGGATCGGAATTTCATTTGGACACCGGAGTACGTGCGAGCTTTTGAAGAGCTGAAGAGTTGTTTGACCATGGAACCTGTATTGACATCTCCATGTGGTACAGACGGCTATGAGATCTATAGTGATGCTTCATGGAGTTGCTTAGGCTGCGTTCTTCTGCAATTTGGTAAAGTGGTTGCTTATAGCTCACGCCAGTTGAAGGTGCACGAATGGAATTATCCCATCAATGACTTAGAGTTGGCGGTGGAGATCTTTGCGCTGAAATTGTGGCGGCACTATCTATATGGCGTAAAGGTGGATATCTATACAGATAATAAGAGCCTAAAGTATCTGTTGGATCAGAAGGATCTGAATATGCGGAAATGAAGGTAGATGGATTTCCTTGGGGACTATACCTTTGATATTCACTATACTCCCGAGAAGGGAAATGTGGTCACTGATGCGTTGAGTCGTAGGACTCCAGTACGGGCAAGTTGGTTGCAGATGCATGATGAGCATCTGATCCAGGAGTTGGAAGCGTTAAATATTTCTTGTGTTGACAAGAATTCCATAGCCGATGCATGCATGAACTGGACGGAGGTACAGTATGACCTTACGAACAAGGTTCGGAGAGAAACGGAGGTTGATTAAAGTCTCCAATGCTATGCAAAGGATGGGTCAAATGGCCAATTCTCCTGGGATGACGGCTTATTATGGAAAGATGGCCGATTGTGCGTCCCAAGTACGGGTAAGTTGAGAGAAGAGTTGATGGATGAAGCTCACTTTGTAAAGTAATCAATTCACCCTGGGAGCACAAAGATGTACATGGATATGAAGAAATTATTCTGGTGGCCAGGACTAAAGAAAGACATCGCACATTATGTGGCTAAGTGTCAAACTTGTGCGTTGGTCAAAGCCAAATGTCAGAAGCCTGGCGATTTCCTGAAGTCGTTACCTATTCCGGAGTGGAAGTTTGATGATATCTCAATGGATTTCGTGCACGGGTTGCCGAGATCTCAACGTGGGAATGATTCAATCTGGGTGATTATAGACTGGTTGACAAAAGTGGCTCACTTCCTACCGAATAAGAGGGACGATTCAGTGGAAACTTTGGCAAAGCTCTATGTGGAGCAGATTGTCCGAATGCACGGTGTTCCCCGGAGCATCGCCAGTGACCGTGATGGGCGATTCATGTCAAATGATTGGAGGCTAATCCATCAATTGTTGGGAACAAAGTTAGCATTCAGTATGGCCTTTCATCCCCAAACGGATGGCCAGACTGAGCGGATTAACAGGACGATGTAAGATATGCTCTGAATGTGCGCCCTGGATTTTGGTAAGAGATGGGAAGATCATCTCTATATGGTGGAGTTTGCCTACAATAATAGCTACCAAGCGAGCATCGGTATGGCTCCGTTTGAAGATCTGTATGGTCGTAAGTGAGGTACACCGTTAGCTTGGGCAGAAGCAGGTGAATCCAAGCTGTATAAGCGTAAGGAAGTCGAAGAGGCTAACTCTACAATACGCCCTTTTTGGGAGAGGCTACTGATAACCCAGGATCGACAAGCAAAGTACTACAATACCAAGCACTAGAACGTGGAGTTTGCGGTGGGAGATTGGGTATATTTAAAGATCAAACCCTTTCAAAGGCATGTCTAGGATTCGACGGTTGAAAAAGCTAAGTCTGAGATATCTTGGTCCGTTTGAAGTGGTGAGCGAGTTGGGGAAGCTCCATATCGGCTAGCTCTTTCGGCAGAATTGAGTGGCTTGCATGATGTGTTTCACATCTTAGTGCTTCTAAAAGCCGTCAAGGATCCAGCTCAAGTGATTGAGAATGATCGTGTATCGGTCGAATATGGGCTAACGACAAAATTTAGACCCATTCGGATCAAAGATAGAGCCGATAAATAGTTGCGGAACAAAATAATAGGGATGGTCAAAGTCCAGTGGGACAATTGTGGCCGTGAGGAGCTAACATGGGAGCGGGAGCAGACCATGCGAGCTGATTTTCCTGAGTTGTTTGTTTGAATTATTGTAAAGTGCGCCTTTTATTATAACGGTCATTTTGAAGTTATAACATTGTGCTTGCTGGATTTCCTTGTTGTGAGCAAATTTCGGGACGAAATTTATTGTAAGGAGGGGAGGGTTGTAACACCCCAAATTCAAAATTGGAGTTCAGGCTGGGCGATACGGCCTGGGACACGGGCGTGTCCCTAGGGCATGTCCAACGGCACACGGACTGGGACACGGGCGTGTCCCAGGGCGTGTCCTTCACTGTGAGCGTCGAGTTGAGTTCTCAACATAGTTCAGTCAACGATCGTCGAGAGGTGACACGGCCAGGGACACAGGCGTGTCCAAGACCGTGTCCTGCTCGGGTTGGTAACTGGGCGGCGTTGAGTGTGGCACACGGCCAGTGACACGGGCGTATAATAGGGGCGTATTTTGCATATGGCTAAGGACACGGACGTGTTCCCCAGCCGTATCTTTTTCGGGAATGTTGATCCTGTGTTGTTTGAGGGACACGCCCCTCAACACGGGCGTGTACTTATTGACACAGGCTTGTTAGGGGCTTGACACGAGCGTGTCTCAGCCCGTGTTCTGGTCTGGATGAGTGGGTTCGTGTACCTCTTGCAGTACACAGCCTATGACACGGGCGTGTCACAGTCCGTGTCAGCCCAAATAATAGACTTTGAGGGCAATTTGTGGCCGTTCGATTTCTTCATCCTGGATCCTGTGGCCCAGGTTATTTCCTGTTGGGTTAACTCCGGATTTGAATGAAGTTTTCATTCAAAGCTTGGGCCAATCTCTTTATAGAAGTGTAGAGAGAAGGGAGAGCAAGGAGGAGGAAGAGGAGAAGATCCGGCCATCGCGGGAGCTTTAGAGTTCTGATTCGAGATCTAAGGCCAGATCTGTGGAGGCAAGGCCGTCGCGGTTCTTTTCAACCGGCTAGAATTTCTATGGTGCCTAAGATATCGTCAAGGGTAACGATCTTCCTTCATTGGACAAGTGAAGTCCTCCTTTATGCATGAGCATGGGATCCTCCACCAAAAGGTGGAAGAGTAGGTGATCCTCGTGGGCTGATAGTTGTTATCCCTAATTGAGTCTATATTTAGACCCGAAAATGTGTAGTACAGGATAGGCATGCTGTGTGAAGGCCATCTTGACAAGTTAGTCTGGATTGGTGATGTTGCATATTGCGCATCGGAGAAGACTCTGTATATAAACATGTAGTTTATGGAGTCAATGGGTTGTGCCTGTGAAGGGAAGTAAAAGGAAGTACTGGAATGAGGAATTCTAGGAAAATACCCTTATACTGCTTGTGCTGTGGCTACAATGTAGCCAGTCTATTATGGACAGTGTAGCCAGTCCTTGGTGGACAGCGTGGCTATTGTGTAGCCAGTCCTTTGTGGACATCGTGGCTATTGTGAAGCCTGTCCTTGGCAGACATTATGGCTAGTGTGAGTTGCGAGCTCTGAAAAGGCTTCTTGCCGAACAGAAAATGTGAAACCGACCCGTGGCTTTAGATATGGCCTCGGGTACGCTGTACTCAGTGATGTCAAGGCGACTTGAGCAACGTGGGGTGGTGGATCCGTACCTGCGTTATGTCAACTATACAGGAGAGCGTCAAGGCATTGAGATTTGTTAGTGGCATAATGAGAGTCTCAGGCATACGCGCCATTAAGACTAAATGCTCAATACCGTGTAAACGGTAATGTTGACCCTAATTCGCCGGTGCACCAAGAATGTGCCCTGAGTGCACGGATCGTCGAGCCGTGTGGCTAACGGTTGTGATGGATTGATTGTGCTTGAGAGCACAAGATATGATATATCTGTCTATGCATTGCAATGCCTGTAGGGAAGGAATGCCACTGCCCCAGGAAAGGGGTAGGATTGTTATAAATTGGTCAGCTGAATGCTGACCGTTGCCTTGTTTGCCACCTTTTGGGTGGGCTGTCCTTATACAGGTGTTGGAGAGCCGAGCGGGAAGTAAGGGCTGAAGTCCGTGCTGCCGCTGCTGCTGCTATCCCTTGAAGGCTAAGCTTTATATTATGTTTTTTTCATGTGTGGTCGGCCTGCGCGCCGATGTATGCAATCCACACTATGAAAAGAGGAACTGTAAGGCCTTAAGGCCAACATGTGTTGTATTTGCTGTACACTCTTTCATGAGTTGATAAATAAATGTGATTTATATATATGTTGCGGACATTCCTGGTATGAGTTCATCTTTATTGTTAAAATCTTTTGCTAGCATGCTCTGAGTTAGGATGCGATGGTGTTGTGGTATTAACCTGTGATCTCGCCGTCTGTTTGTGGTATATAGTGTGGGGCCCCGGCCGGACCTTCTATTATATGTTATTTAACGGGTGGAGTCATTACATCACGGGCTTTAAAATACCTTAAAGTATATGAAGCATATGAACTTGATATCTGAAGCATATAAAATACCTTAAAAATTCCTTCAAATATTTGTCATGTGTATCCTTCTACACAGAAATTTGTCATGTATA